>OU015467.1:4889169-5199169 GCA_907164805.1 Brachyptera putata
TCCCTTGTCGATCCACACGCTCATGTAGACCCCCCTGTGTGTAGCGGTCAATGTGTTGGTCTTGTGCACATCGAAGTACCATATCACAAATGTCGTCCTTATCTAATATGCCGTCTGATGTTTTCTCTGCTCGTGCAGTTTGCAGAACGCTTAAAGGGTAAACACCCTGTAAATTACCTCTTCTAGCTACTTCTCGATCACGGTGAATCGCTTTTTGTTTTTGATAAGCAATAGGCAAACTAGTCATTGCCCCCAATTGAATGCAAAGTTTAGGACCTCTTCTACACCTCCCCCTCCACCACTGGTGACATAAATCCAAAACCTGTAGGTTCATTACTCTCTATGGGAATAGCTCTGAATCTATATTTCTTACACTTGGGATAAATACAGTCAGCATAATCAACATATCTCTGTTCTTTCGCTCTCTATTTCCACGAAATGACAATGGACAACAAATATTATTTTCTATCATCGAACGTTTTATTTGTGTTTGAAAATTATCATTATTGCCTCCATTTGATAGCTCACCTTCAACATCAATTATAACAAAATTGGTCTCTACTCTCTCATAGCCCTCCCTTTTTAGGTTGATAACCTTATTTTCACATTCAAGTTCTGATTGTAGAATATTCGTTGGCAGAGCTTGTTTCCTTCGTGAATCGAAAGGATTCCAAATGTAATCGAGTGAAAATTGAAACGTATTCACATTTCCGTGAAATAGGTAATCGAATTCCTGATCAGGTTTCATTTTTGACATCATCTCCAGAAGTACAGTAGATGTACTGGTACATGACGTGCTGTCCCCCCTCAAAGGATCCGGACACCTTGACGTGGTGTGGGGGCTTGCGTGGCCCCGTGATCCCCAGAGCTATCGTCGGGAGCAATTTACTTGCTCCCAGCAGGGTCACCCATGGCGATAAGGTCTGGGGTGAGGGTCCAGACTAAGTTCGGACCGTATCGGTCGAGTGGGTTCCTTTTGGTGACCGGAGTGTGCAGGGGGAGCACTGTGCTTTTGTATCTCTTCTCATTCCTATACTTACCTTTCATCTTCTTTCGAATCTTTCTTCATTTATTTTTCTTTTTTCTTGCCGGCTCCCTCTGTACGCTCGAAACGCCCACCTGCGTGTTTGCCGTGCGCGGTGACCTGTAAGAATGGAAAAGACGATCCTGGCAGTTGAGGCGAAATAGCATACAAAACTAGAGTAGCTGATACACTTCTTTGGCTTCTGCTTCATCTGAAACGGGAGGCTAGGGGCTAATCCACCCCTAGCCAATCGGCTTGCTCGTTTGTATTAAAGCAACAGCATGGATGAGACTATGGACACAGGAGTCATGATGGTACACACCGACTGTCCCAGTCCGGTGTGTCCCCACTCATGTCGGCCTGTGTTGCATCTTCTATATCTCCTGGACAACCCTGGCGCTGAAGTTCAGCGTCCCCTCGTTGGGCTCCGTGGTGGGTGGGGCTCCAGGAGATGAAACAGAAATTCTATGCATGAATTCCCAAACCAAAACGTTCCCTCCCCTGGATAATGTCAAAAATAAAAAACGAGTAAGATCTCTGATGGAATCCCCCGTGGATCCACAAGACTTACTTATGGAAAATAACATCGCGACTCCTCGATTTTTTATAATCGAAAGTATTGACGAAGGCAAATCATTCGCAAGAAACTGCACTCTGAAATTAACCAGAGCATTAGAGAAACAAACTGGAAAAGTAAAATACTTCAGACGTCTGAAGAATGGTACAGCGTTAGTCGAAGCAACTGACGCTATTCAAGCAGAATCTGTTTTGAAGCTGACGTCGTTGCCAGGATTCTTCTCGGTTAAAGTAACAGTTCATCGACAGCTGAACTATTCAAAAGGTGTTGTCTCTTGTTTCGATCTTCTCGACTCGACAGAAGAGGAGATTAAAGAGGAACTCGCGAGTCAGAAGGTGGTCGAAGTGTACAGAATTACCTCGCGAAGAGGCGGTGTACCTAAACCCACCTCTGTTCTCATACTCACTTTTTCATCCCCTGTCCTGCCTTCAATGGTTGTCGCAGGGTATAACAAGCTCAATATCAGACCTTATATTCCAAACCCGATACGCTGTAACAAATGTCAGAAATTCGGTCACACATTTCACAATTGTAAAGGCAAGGATACGTGCTGCATCTGCTCCATGGATTCGCATGGACAAGAACCGTGCAGCGGTGAGCCCCTATGTCTTCACTGTAAAGGGAATCACTCCGCTGCATCGCACGACTGCAAGTTCTGGAAAAGAGAGAAAAAGATCCTTGAATATATGACTACCGAAAAATTATCTGCTTACGACGCCCGGCAAAAATTCGACACTTTATTTCCTCAAAGTACTTTTAATTTCACATTTGCACAAGTTGCTTCTGCCGCACAAAACGCACCTTCTAAAAGTAGTGACTTGGAAGAGATTAAGAATTTACTTATTGCTCAAGGAGAAGAAATAGCGGTATTACGCCAGCTAACGACTCCCCAACAAGTACCTGTAAATAAGACAGACGCTAATACATCTGCAATTATAGAGATGCAAGCCCAACTGTCTGCTATACAACAACAACTTGCCAAACAAACGTTGGACATGCAAGAACAAGCAAGGCAGATCAAAGAAAAGGACGCGGCAATCAAAGCTCAATCCAAAAAAATCAGTGATCTTCTCAAACAAAATCAAGAAGCAGATGAATTGAACAAGGATCTTTTAGAGAAATTAGAAAAACAAAACAATGATTTACCAAAACTTCCCTCACAAACACAAATGCGCCTCAACCGTTCGTCGTCAAAGGAATCTCCTAAAGACGTACGGAAGACAGAATTTGCTAAGGGAGAATACACGGTGAAGAGAAAGAACCACACTCCCTCCACTGAGAAGATGGAAGTGGAGGAAGAACAGGAGAGAAGAAAGACTGTAGCTGACATTGGTAAAAACACTGCCAGCTAACCTTAGTATTAGAAGTATCAGTATTACTAGTAATAGGATTAGAACTATTTTCTCTATTATATAGTATTATTCAGTTATTTAGTATTTAGTACTATTTAGTTATTTAGTCTTTGATACTACTTCATTTTAATCGTCATACCCGTACTCATCATGACTTTTATTCAGTGGAATGTTAATGGTTTTAATATTCACCAAGAAGAGATTAAGATCTTAACAACTGATTTTAAGCCCATATGTTTCTTATTCCAAGAGACCCATTTTAAGCAATCGGACTCTCCATTTATACGAGGATATACATTTTACCGGCGCGACGACTTGACTGGAGTAAGAGCGCATGGGGGTGTAGCAACGGCTGTGTCGAATAGTTACCACGTTAGTCCACTGCCGCTTACAACACCTTTACAGGCAGTGGCAGTCCGCATAGCTCTCCCACAGCCGATCACCCTATGCAACATTTACCTTCCTGAATGGGCCCCAGTTAACAAACCGAACATGCAACATCTTGTTTCGCAACTCCCTCGCCCTTACATACTACTTGGAGACTTCAATGCCCACAGTCAGATGTGGGGCGACACAATGATGGATGCAAATGGACGTGGCAGCTTATTTGAAGAATTCTTCAACGATAATAATTTAATTCTTTTAAATAATGGAGAGAAAACACGATTCAATGCCTTCAACGGTGAATTATCGGCAATTGACTTGTGCGTTAGTACTCCTTCGATCGCTCCTCTCTTCACATTCTCTGTCCACGATGATCTTTGTGGCAGCGATCATTTTCCTCTCTTATTAAATCATACTTCAAATCAAATTTCACAAACACGCTGGCCCCAATGGAATCTTCGTCGTGCAGACTGGACCCTCTTCTCCAGTCTTTGCAACTTCGAAGAAATCGACAGAAACTTGGGGACTGATTTGATGGTGGAGAAAATGACCAACACAATAATCTCTGCCGCAAAAGAGAGTATCTCACTAACGTCACCCAACCCACGACACATTCCCGTTCCCTGGTGGAACGAGGAGTGTAGAGAGGCGATACGTAAGAGAAAATAAGCATTGCGAATATATAACAGGTATCCTACAAACACAAACATATCCGCTTTCAGAAGACTCCGCGCAAAAGCAAGATATATTATTAAAAAAGCCAAGAGAATCTATTGGAATTCCTACATTAGCTCTATCAATATACATACACCTACATCAAGAGTGTGGAATAGAGTGAAAAAGATAGATGGAAAGTTTAAACAGTCAATTATTTCGGGTCTGGAGATTGGTGATAATTTAATAATTGAACCCAGAGATATTGCTAATGCTATAGGCGAGCATTTCTCGTGTGTGTCCAGCTCCAATCAGTATACAGCATCGTTCCAAAGGGTAAAACTTGATGCAGAAAAACATATCCTCAACTTCTCATCTGCCAACAACGAGGATTATAACATGCTCTTTACTCGATGGGAGCTGGATAACGCGATTGAAAAGTCGAAAGATACCTCGCCTGGAGAAGACATGATACACAATCAGTTCCTAAAACATCTACCATCTGGTGCAATTGACAACCTTCTTCTCATGTTCAATTTTATTTGGAGTACCGATACCTTCCCAGATTCGTGGCGGAGAGCCATAACCATTCCAATTTTAAAACCAGGGAAAGATAAGAAGTTACCTGCGAATTATAGGCCTATTTCTCTTACCAGCTGTCTGTGCAAAGTGATGGAGAGAATGATCAACAACCGCCTCGTTTGGCGGTTGGAACAGCGGAACCTCCTTTGCACAGTTCAGTCTGGATTTAGAAAAAACAGAAATACAATAGATCATCTTGTACGTATTGAGGGTTTTATACAAGAAGCATTTCTCACCAAGCAGGAAGTAGTCGCGGTCTTCTTCGATTTAGAAAAGGCCTACGATACTACCTGGCGCCACAACATACTAAGAACATTATCCAAGTGGGGTTTTAAAGGACACCTACCTAATTTTATTGCAAATTTTATGAACAATAGGCAATTCCTCGTCCGCGTTGGCAATAACTTATCAATTCCTTATGTTCAAGAGAACGGAGTACCCCAAGGGTCGGTTTTAAGTGTTACTCTTTTTGCAATCGCCATAAGCGACATTGTTGATTGTGTCAAAACCCCAGTTTCATCTTCATTGTTCGTCGACGACTTGGCTATTTTTACTAAATCATGCAATATTGCGTCAGCCTCTCGACAAACACAAATAACTATTAATAGATTGGAAAAATGGGCAGATAACACAGGTTTCAAATTTTCCGTTTCAAAGACCGTGAGTATGCACTTCCACCGATTAAGAGGTTTGCACCCGGCACCCATAATTAATCTACGTGGGGAAATCTTACCAATTGTAGAGTCAACCAAGTTCCTGGGACTCACATTGGATGAGAAACTAAATTGGAAAACACATATTACCAACCTTAGGATTAAATGTTCAAAGTCACTTAACTTACTTCGCTATTTAAGTGGAACGTCATGGGGTGCAGATCGTACCACTATGCTGCTATTATATAAAGCATTAGTAAGATCTAAATTAGACTATGGAAGTATTGTGTACGGCTCAGCAAGGGAAAGTTACCTCTCAACACCGTCCACAATGCAGGTATCCGACTGAGTATTGGAGCTCTCCGTACCAGTCGGGTGGAGAGCCTGTATTGTGAGGCTGGTGAACCTTCGCTGATCAGCCGACGCCAGTACCTTCTTAGTACATATGCTTCTAAACTTCTTTGTATGAAAAAACATCCATCTTTTCAAACTATTTTTAACCCTAGATTTAAGGCTCTTTTTGATGCCAAACCTTCGGCTACGATACCTGCGGGTATTCGTCTTGACCGTATTTTAGTTGAATCACGTTTTATCCGACCTAGTGTATACCCTGTGTCTTGCAGTTCTAATGCTCCCTGGGTAGTCCCAAGACCCAAATGTCTGACCCAGCTAGCTATACATAAAAAAGCAGATACTAGTCCGTCGGTTTACCAAAGATATTTTAATGAAATATGTTTCTACTACCGAGATTTTACAAAATATTTCACTGATGGAGCTAAGCTTAATGGTAGCGTTGGCAGTGCTTTTTGCTCTGGGAATACAGTCAGGAAAGGTTTTAAACTAAGTCCTTCATCTAGTGTATATACCGCAGAACTATTTGCTATGCTAATGACCCTGGAACACATTAAACAAAGACAAGAAAAGGCAGTCATTATCTTCTCTGACTCCTTGAGCTCGCTTCAGGCAATATCCCAGATTTACCCCGATACCTTCCTGATCCAGGAAGTGCAGGCACTCCTGACCACCCTTGCCTCGCAGGATGTCAGTGTAGTGTTTTGCTGGATACCTGGTCATGCGGGTATTCGGGGTAATGAGCAGGCAGACCTGGCAGCTAAGGAAGCAACTGTCAGACATCAAGTGGACGCACCCAGAGTTTCTTGCTGTGACTTGAAGGCTCACTTCAAATTACTATTCAGAAACAAATTTCAAAATATGTGGAATAGTCAAATTAACAATAAATTGAAAGGTATTAAACCTACCGTAGAGCCATGGGACTCATCTATCCGCAGTTCACGGCGAGAGGAAGTTGTCCTCGCTCGCTTGCGGATAGGTCACACTCTGTTGACACATGCTTACCTATTCACAGCGGAGAAGATTGTCCCAAGATGCGACACCTGCAACGAAATATTAACCGTTAAACATATTCTAGTGGAGTGTAATAAATACACTGCTATCCGGAGGCGATTAGCGCTTAAGGACACTCTGCCAGATATTCTAGAGAACAATTCAAGGTCAATTGATAAGCTGTTCATTTTTCTCAGATTAACCAATCTTCTAGCTTGCATCTGAGTAAATATGCATGTCCGAAATAATGTTTTAATATGTTGTTTTTCCTATTATTAGATGTATAGTGTTATTACTGTTATTAGATTTATAGTTCAGTTACTGTTATAAAATTTATAGTTCAGTTACTGTTATAAGATTTATAGTTCAGTTACTGTTATTAGATTCATAGTTTAGTTACTGTTATTAGATTTATAGTTTACTTACTGTTATTAGATTATAGTTTAGTTACTGTTATTAGATTTATAGTTTAGTTACTGTTATTAGATTTATAGTTTGGTTACTGTTATGAGATTTGAAGATTTGTTACTGTTACTAGATTATAGTTGTGTTATCGACAGGTTTCTGACTTCAAACCGGACCCTGTGTGCACTTACTGTTGAATATGTCTACTAAGTTTAATTTATTAGTGTTGGTAGTGTCTCATCTTAATACAAGAATTTGTGTGTGTAAATGAATGAGACTTTATTGTGCTATTTATTATGTTTGTCTGTGTGATTGTTATTGTGTGATGTTATCAGTATCATTGTTCAAACTGTCCTGTAAAGGACATTTCTCCGCCTGATCAAGATGACGTTTTTTATACAATCATCTTGACCCAGTATATTCTCGTTTAACATTTGATTCTGATTGAAGATGTTGATCTCTTCTGATCGACATCAAGTGTATTTTAACTTGAACCATATTTTAATGTATATATTATGGTTTGTCTTTTCTCTGCTCCCATTCAAACAAGAGCAATAGAAACGTTAATAAAAGAATTTCGTGGCCATTTCAGGTTTCCATGTGTATGACTTTTTATACCACACATATTTTGTTTTTAGTAAATCAGTGATTAATACTTTTGTTAATTGTTGAGTTTTATTCTCAAATACCTAAATATTTTCACTGACATTCCATTTTGGCTTGAATAGAATATTGTTTACCTAAAAGTTTGAGAAAGTTATTTCGACAGGCGCTAAATGACCTCGCTGTCGATGCGCCTTAAAACCACAATATTCATTAATTCATTCATGACGTGCTGTCTGTTCCTCGACTGGAAACAATCAGTTTGACATAATCAATTTGACATTGCTGATTTGAACCTGATTCGTCAATTCCTACTTCACAATCCGTCAACGAAAACAATTCGAACACGCCACCTTGACGCAATTGTTCATTACTGAAAAGTGTTTTATTTTTGTTCCGAAAAACACATCTAAGGTTACCAAATACGGCAACAATACTTTCAAACTGTTTGCCCAGCAGTTCAAGATCAGGATCACGTGTACGAAGATATGTCCATTGTTCGAATGTATAGTCCCATTCCGATTTTAATTCGTATAGATGTGCACAGACGCTTTTAATCGAATCATTTGAATTAGTTGCCGACGGAGTTCGATCTAAATCCAGCATCTGATTATGCAAGTCAACATTTAACACATTCGTGCTATCCTCAGATATTTGGCCATCCACTTGTATATTAGAATCGGGCTGGTGATGAAGTGAATCACCATATTCTAATCTGTGATTAGTATACGATTCATCAGATGTGATGAACTCACCCATATTCTCCAAGCCTAATGTGTTAGTTGACTCTTCAGTGGCAACGTCTTTCTGGGAAACTTTTTTACATTTTCCAGTCAAATGTTTGCCTTTTCTAATAAGGTGACAGTTCTCGTTGTACCACCTCATATAGAGCCTAAATCTTGATCGACGGTCATTAGTGCCATAGAAATGGGTGGCTGCACGACCAAAAACTGACAGCTCACCTCTTCCTTCCGCGTGCACACACTCAAAGGTGTCAACATCTCTCTCGAGGAAATCAAACAATAGTCTGCTGTCAACTTTAGGAATGCTAGACATATGTAAATGGGAATTCGGCACTTATTCTATTCCCCGTGTATTCACTTGTCACAATAACTAAATATTATAATAACTCTTCCAACATTCACAAAAAAAATATCACAAAAACATGCACTGTGTCTTAACGTCCAATCGTTGTCGTTACAACTCGATAGGTGAAACACTATTTCTTTCTCCCATACAGGGCCGGCTCGTGATGTTTTTGCGCCTTGGGCGACATATGAGTAGATGTTATAAATTCGAGGGCGAAGCTTGAGACGATACGCGATCCTAGTTTGCCGATCGCGATGGTGATGGAAGGAGGCAGGGGATATTAGTGGAAAAGAAATTGTCATATACGAACAGTGGTGCAAAGGCCCGTTGATGCGAAGCCGGCTTTTTCCGAGTCTTGACGTGGACCTTACTCGATTCTTTTCAAGTTTCTATACATAATCGGTAATGCCTACGTCATGACTCATGGTCTCTGAAGAACAAACAAATTAATTATAATTTCCGAAATTGAGATAATGATTCATAGTTTTCTCTAAAATTAGAATTATAAATTTCGTCATTATTCATTAAAATGTAATTTCAGGGTTGTGATGTCCTTTAAGCGTAAATGCCATTTAGACAAAATTATATTAATACGATCATTGATCCGATAAGACGTAAAATTAATTTTGAGTGAACAAAAAAGAAATATTTTGATGAGTTAAGTTTGATAAGTAAATGGATACAAACTTGGCATACTTGTTGAAATATTTTAGCTTGTTAACTTGAAATTCATTGTAGGCCTGTCTTATGTTAGGCCTCTGCATTACTTATTAGTTTGATAAGTAAATGGATCTTGGGGTGGTAAGATTACCCAGGTGGTGACCCATCTGAATGATCTCACTTTGACTTTCCATCCATAGCCTTAATTGGGGAACAATGATTTTGTACCAACTGTACCAACCAACAGGCAGCCCGCCGCAAACAACAACACCAGCCAGCCCGCCGCAACCGTCATTTCCCATGAGCCCCCTTTACATGACCGAACAACTGATCCCCAAGGCATACGAGACGAAATGTTACCGGGCGGACTTCTTGCGACACCAGAAGGTATCAACAACACCAAAACCGACGTCATCCACCACCACGACCCGCGCCAACATCTGGTGTGAGTTAACACGTTTGAAACACCAAATCAAACAATTAACCCACACCAGATTGCACAGCAACCAACCGATCCGTTCACCGATGGAGATCCAACTGCGAGGGAGGAACAGCCGCCTCACGCACCGCTACTCGCAGGTCTACGGAAAATATCCCAATTTAAGTTAAATAATTTCCAAAATAAAAATACATATATATATATTTTTTTTTCTTTTCTCATATCCTTCACATCATTAAACTCGATCATAATATTTTTTCTTCGCTTCAAATTGTTCAATACTGACGCTTATTTATTGTAGATATGACAAATTGTAAACAAAAATCACTCTCACTTCAACCCCATACTTTAACTTCCAATTATTATCTCAGAACCCTAGAATCTAACCTCAAACTTATTAAATATAACCGTCAATTTAACTTTCAATTTATTTAGTCACATTTTACTGCTCTGTCTTTTTGTGTGGTTCCAGGTCTCGCAACCGGTAACTGGGGAAAAAGCCCAAACGCACCACAAACGTCACTCAACCTGGTCGGCCGTCACTTTCACTGACACGAGAGCTATCACAACCAAGAAAAGACGTAGCAACACACTAACTGCGTCATGGAGAACTCTCATCACTGTGCGAGTGTGGCCAATTCAGCGACGAGGTGTCAAGCAAGTACCCAGAAACCGTGTGAACAGACCAGACCCACAATAAATTCAGTTCAATTACAATGTGATCCCCCCCTTGCTAATTAACATCAACAATGCAACAAATCCCGTGAACTTTTTGTTAAACAACCGTCATATCTACACTATTCGCTCGACCCCCCCCCCCCCCCCCCCCCCTCCCTATGGAACAATCCACAATAACATTAACATCAAACTACGAACAATGATGGCATAATAACATTTTTTCTATACAACCAAGATGTGATTCTTATTTCACTAGAACACTTCATTTCAACATGTGTCTATTATTTCATTATATCATTACTACAATCAAGTTATACATACTTCACATTTGGCAGCGTTCTGTTAAGAACCCTGTCCAAACTTTGATAGCAGGGAGCACTGTCGCGGTGCGACCTTTAAATATCTATTTTGACATAATAATTAATATTATTATATATTGTTTCACTCAAATGAGATACAGATACTTGATATCTACTCATCTTTACTCCTACTTATGGTTAATCCATACATATTATTAATCACATGTCACAACTTGACATAATAATTCATATTATTATATTGTTTCACTCAAATGAGAGATAGATACTTGATATCTACTCATCTTTATTCATACTTATGGTTAATCCATACATATTATTAATCCCATGTCACAACTTGACATAATTATCTATATTATATTGTTTCACTCAAATGAGAGATAGATACTTGATATCTACTCATCTTTATTCATACTTATGGTTAATCCATACATATTATTAATCCCATGTCACAACTTGACATAATTATCTATATTATATTGTTTCACTCAAATGAGATATAGATACTGGATATCTACTCATCTTTATTCACACTTATGGTTAATCCATACATATTATTAATCACATGTCACAACTTGACATAATTATCTATATTATATTGTTTCACTCCAATGAGAGATAGATACTTGATATCTACTCATCTTTATTCATACTTATGGTTAAACCATACATATTAATAATCACATGTCACAACTTGACATAATTATTCATATTATTATATTGTTTCACTTAAATGAGATACAGATACTTGATATCTACTCATCTTTATTCATACTTATGGTTAATCCATACATATTATTAATCACATGTCACAACTTGACATAATTATCTATATTATATTGTTTCACTCAAATGAGATATAGATACTGGATATCTACTCATCTTTATTCATACTTATGGTTAATCCATACATATTATTAATCACATGTGACAACTTGACATAATTATCTATATTATATTGTTTCACTCAAATGAGAGATAGATACCTGATATCTACTCATCTTGATTCATACTTATGGTTAATCCATACATATTATTAATCCCATGTCACAACTTGACATAATTATTCATATTATTATATTGTTTCACTCAAATGAGATATAGATACTGGATATCTACTCATCTTTATTCATACTTATGGTTAATCCATACATATTAATAATCACATGTCACAACTTGACATAATTATTCATATTATATTGTTTCACTTAAATGAGATACAGATACTTGATATCTACTCATCTTTATTCATACTTATGGTTAATCCATACATATTATTAATCACATGTCACAACATGACATAATTATCTATATTATATTGTTTCACTCAAATGAGATATAGATACTGGATATCTACTCATCTTTATTCATACTTATGGTTAATCCATACATATTGATAATCACATGTCACAACTTGACATAATTATTCATATTATATTGTTTCACTTGAATGAGATACAGATACTTGATATCTACTCATCTTTATTCATACTTATGGTTAATCCATACATATTATTAATCACATGTCACAACATGACATAATTATCTATATTATATTGTTTCACTCAAATGAGATACAGATACTCGATATCTACTCATCTTTATTCATACTTATGGTTAATCCATACATATTAATAATCACATGTCACAACTTGACATAATTATTCATATTATTATATTGTTTCACTTAAATGAGATACAGATACTTGATATCTACTCATCTTTATTCATACTTATGGTTAATCCATAAATATTATTAATCACATGTCACAACTTGACATAATTATCTATATTATATTGTTTCACTCAAAGAGATATAGATACTCGATATCTACTCATCTTCATTCATACTTATGGTTAATCCATACATATTATTAATCCCATGTCACAACTTGACATAATTATTCATATTATTATATTGTTTCACTCAAATGAGATATAGATACTGGATATCTACTCATCTTTATTCATACTTATGGTTAAACCATACATATTAATAATCACATGTCACAACTTGACATAATTATTCATATTATATTGTTTCACTTAAATGAGATACAGATACTTGATATCTACTCATCTTTATTCATACTTATGGTTAATCCATACATATTATTAATCACATGTCACAACTTGACATAATTATCTATATTATATTGTTTCACTCAAATGAGATATAGATACTCGATATCTACTCATCTTTATTCATACTTATGGTTAATCCATACATATTATTAATCACATGTCACAACTTGACATAATTATCTATATTATATTGTTTCACTCAAATGAGATATAGATACTCGATATCTACTCATCTTTATTCATACTTATGGTTAATCCATACATATTATTGATCACATGTCACAACTTGACATAATTATCTATATTATATTGTTTCACTCAAATGAGATATAGATACTTGATATCTACTCATCTTATTCATACTTATGGTTAATCCATACATATTATTAATCACATGTGACAACTTGACATAATTATCTATATTATATTGTTTCACTCAAATGAGATATAGATACTTGATATCTACTCATCTTATTCATACTTATGGTTAATCCATACATATTATTAATCACATGTGACAACTTGACATAATTATCTATATTATATTGTTTCACTCAAATGAGAGATAGATACTTGATATCTACTCATCTTTATTCATACTTATGGTTAATCCATACATATTATTAATCACATGTGACAACTTGACATAATTATCTATATTATATTGTTTCACTCAAATGAGATATAGATACTCGATATCTACTCATCTTTATTCATACTTATGGTTAATCCATACATATTATTAATCCCATGTCACAACTTGACATAATTATTCATATTATTATATTGTTTCACTCAAATGAGATACAGATACTTGATATCTACTCATCTTGATTCATACTTATGATTAAACCATACATATTATTAATCCCATGTCACAACTTGACATAATTATTCATATTATTATATTGTTTCACTCAAATGAGATACAGATACTTGATATCTACTCATCTTGATTCATACTTATGATTAAACCATACATATTATTAATCCCATGTCACAACTTGACATAATTATTCATATTATATTGTTTCACTTAAATGAGATACAGATACTTGATATCTACTCATCTTTATTCATACTTATGGTTAATCCATACATATTATTAATCACATGTGACAACTTGACATAATTATCTATATTATATTGTTTCACTCAAATGAGAGATAGATACCTGATATCATCTTTATTCACACTTATATTTTCTTTATTAATTATCAATCACCTGTCAGATCTGGATATTACTACTTACTAGTACATCTTTAATTACTTGATAAATTACATGTTTAACTTCATATTTTTTCAAACACACTTATGTTTTTCAAACTTACCACCTTTTTTCTCTGCACCTGACCTACTTGTTTACCCCCACTCTAAAACCATGACCACCCTTTCTAGCCAATACCTGACCATCACCCCACCCAGCATCCCTAAAATATTGGTATAAAAGGAGCTGTTTTTGTGGTAAAAAGACAGAAGTTATCCACCTTCAATAGCTCTCTCTTCACCCTTTGAGATTACATATCTCAGGGCTCTTCTCTTCACCCTTTGAGATTACATATCTTAGGGCTCTTCTCTTCACCCTTTGAGATTACATATCTCAGGGCTCTTCTCTTCACCCTTTGAGATTACATATCTCAGGTTCTATTCTTCACCCTTCGAGATTACATATCTCAGGTTCTATTCTTCACCCCTCGAGATTACATATCTCAGGGCTCTCATCTGTTCTATTCTTTATTAAATTCTATTCCTAATTGCTTCTTTTGTCATCCCCTGATGAAAAACATATGGTTGTGTGCTACGGATAATTAATATATATATATATATATATATATATATATATATATATATATATATATATATATATATATATATATATATATATATATATATATGTATATATTTAACAACATTTCTTTATGAATGCGATTCATTAACGATATGTATGTACGTTTTTGTCAAATCATAAAAATGTGACCAATCTGGGACTTGAACCCAGAACCTCTTGGTTAGTACCCAATTGCTCTACCACCTGAGCTAATTGACCACCTAGATTCAAGTCGAACATTCGACACATTTATATGATTTATAAATGGGGTCAAGTCCCAGATTGGTCTCATTTTTATGATTTGACAAAAACGTACATATACATATATATATATATATATATGTACTTTGTATAAAACTGATGATCTACGACCAATAAAACTCAGATTGTATCAAAATTTGAATACGTCTTGGTAAGTGTGTGTGAGACCCGAGACCTCCTTCCCGAATCTGATAGCGACTAGTTGACGTTAGAGTCAAGTCCACGTGCCAATCCTATAAACCTATCAACTAAATTATTTCTTTTCTCTCAATTAATTATACATTTTATTCGTCTTATAAATCTACTGAACAAATTGGTTTGTTTTTTATTCTCAATTAATTAATTTTCATCGGATCCGCCTAGCGGCCCCGCGACACAATTAGTAGAGTGATAGGCCTAGCTATATCGAGGGCTGTCACTCCTTATTTTTTATCCTTTGTATAATGGTGAACTTTGCACCTGCTGTCATTGGAAGAAGTGAACATTGCCTAAGAGACTTAGTTCGAAGTGAAAGATATCAACATTCGTGTGGTTGGATTATTCCTAATACCAATGTTGATAGTGTCCGGATATATTGCAAAAACAGTTTATATTGTGTTCCGGACTTTCGACAACTGAAGACTTTTATCTGCGGCGAAGATGTGTGGTCAAAGACAGCGTAGCCCTGGTGTCAAATTTCATTGTTTTAATTTAAAATAATAATAAAATGGGGTGGTAAGATCGCCCTTGTGGTGCCCCGTCCAAACGATCCTACTCTCATCCTTAGCCTTAGTTGGGGAACAATGATTTTGTATCAAGTTTAGATGTTATTAAAAAAAATATATATAGTAGTCTAATATCACAATATATAATATTAGATTGCTTCTAATATTTTCTTCGTGAGAATAGCCTACGAAACAAACCAACCAAATGGAAAGATTGATTTTTAACTTGAATGCCGTCAAAGCATGAACTTGATATAACAATTCTTGAAAGAATTCAATGTAATTCTTATTAGCTCATCCATCAACGAGGAAACACATAACGCGTTTTCCTAGTTTTATGAATACAAATAATCTTGTACATGCTGGGGATCGACCACGGCCACCTCATGGCTATAATTACTATTTCAGCACTCTAACGAATACGCCATGAAGACGAACATCAAGAACGTGTTAAAACTCGTAAATCTATCTGACGTCACTCACTAACAAGATGCATGCATGCTCTGTAATCTGAGCTCAACTTACGAGAGATAACAGATGAAGCGTTAGAGCAGGACGGTATGAAATAAGAGAGGAATTAACACAATAGATAAGAGATGCATAACTCTGTAACAACTGCATAATATTGCGTGGAACGAAATTAACATGGTAGACAAGAAGAGCAACAAGAGAGAGAGAGAGAGAGAGAGAGAGAGAGAGAGAGAGAGAGAGAGAGAGAGAGAGAGGAGAGAGAGAGAGAGAGAGAGAGAGAGAGAGAGAGAGACAGAGAGAGAGAGAGAGAGAGAGAGAGAGAGAGAGAGAGAGAGAGAGAGAGAGAGAGAGAGAGAGCGAGAGCGAGAGCGAGAGCGAGAGCGAGAGCGAGAGCGAGAGCGAGAGCGAGAGCGAGAGCGAGAGCGAGAGCGAGAGCGAGAGCGAGAGCGAGAGCGAGAGCGAGAGCGAGAGCGAGAGCGAGAGAGAGAGAGAGAGAGGTGCTAGAACCTGCATACACATTTCATTATTTTAGCAGTATTTTACTTTTTCTACTATAGTATTTCACAGTTTACATTAATAATAACAATATAGAAATGATTTCTCACGATGTGATACTAATAATGGTACCGGCACATGCGGCGTAGTGGTTAACGCACCTACTTCATGTGACCCGGGAGGCAGTGGGCATATCGGACCCGGTTCGATCCCCGCTACCGTCCATCTTCACATGTTTTATTTTCGTGGTTTCCCCCTGTAGTCCGGTATGGTTCCCACAATACAGGCCACGACCGCTTCCCTCCCACTAGCCTTCCATTACCCATAAACCTTCATCTCACCATCCCATCATCTCATTATTCATTCATTCGACGCCGATAGATCTTTAGTCATCAATACAATGCAGTCCCAATATACAGTCCCAATAGGAATAAACTAATAATTGTAATAATTTTTAGATACATCAGAAGAATAACTGAGAACAATATTAATTCCTACTCTAATAAAGGATGCAATATACAGGAAAAAAAATGCCTAAAATGGTAATAAACAAATATATATATTTTTTTCAATCATTGTAATATAGACAGAACAGACACTTATTCTAATTTTGTCTTAATAGCAAATAGTAATGATATATATACAAACGCCCATATTGAATCCATATCGTAATAATATTTATTACAGGTCGGTTTTAAATATACCATACATATTAAATCAGCTATTCGTAAGTTCAACTGTAACTTACAAGTTTGATCATGTCAAAATGCTGACAATTACTTTTAGGTGAAGCACAAAGGCGCGCTAGGTAGTCACATGATCGAGTAGCACTCTTCTGATTGGGTGCTGTTTCTATGATCATCATCTCCCAGACCTAGACATGAGATCTATCGCATCATTCTTAAAGCCTGTCTTGAAGCGGTCAGTCGCTCTAAATAACTTGTCTTCAAGCCGTCTGCCTTTCAAATATATTCGTCAACTTTATTTGTTTTAGACTGTTGCTTCTTGGTTTTGCTCCAAGCCAACAGTTGAACGATACCATCTCTTCGAATATTTTCAATACATTATTTAGTATTTGTCATTTTATTGATTAATATTTGTTTATATAGACTACAGTAATTTTAATTCAACTTTATATTATTTTACTTGAGACTGGTGCTTCTTGGTTTCGCTCCAAGCCATCGGTTTCACTATATTATATTTCTATTACATTATTCAGTATTTGCCATTTTCGTATTAATACTGTTTTTTATTTATTTATTTCTTATTTTATTTTTTTTGAAACTTCTTGGTTGCTTCTTGGTTTTGCTCCAAGCCATCGGTTTTACTATATTATATAGTATTTATTTTCTTATTAATTTAATATATTTTTTTTTATTAATCTAATATATATGTTTTTTTTATACATAGACTACAGTAGTTTAGGATTATTTTACTTAGACTCGTTTCAACAGTAATGGATAATAATACACAGGATTTTTGAGAATATTTAGGGTTAACAGCTGCAGAATCAGCAGAGTTGTTTTTACTCGAGAATTGGAATGTTGAGAATGAAAATGAACTGCCACCTCACAATCCGTCCGAAGTAGAGGAAGAAGAAGAAGTTGTTGTTAATCCTCAATCCGAAATATCTCAGCAGGGTACTGGCCAAAAAGGGTTTACAATAATAAGCGAACATGTATATGCCAACCGGAAATATAAGCTGAATTCTCGTCTCTTGGACATTGTTTTTGATGATATCCCGTCTGAAGAGAATCCCCTTGAATGGCTACACTCCACGTTCACAAATCTCATAGATTATCTAAAAACAGGTGATATTTTGCCTCACCACAAAGTGGGATTGAAAATATATAGCCATGCGGAACCGGAAACACCTATATGTATCTCATACGTAATTCCGGCGAGCCTAGACGTGGAGATAGTAATGCGTAGGATTGAAGCGGTAACTCAAAGTAATAAGTCATTCTTAACCCAGTGGCCTATGAGCATTGAATTAACTCACCTGGAACTTCCTGCCAATGGCAAGGGTCGTAACGTTGTACAAAAGTGTACCTCAGACACCGAGTATGTCCAGAAAAAGACATCTTTCATTGAAATTACCAACAATGATAATCTCTCCCTAGCCAGAGCTCTGGCCGTTGCCATTGCATTTCACAATAAAAAAACTCTTGAAAATACCTACATTAAAAAAGGGCGAGAGCAACAACTAGTGAAAGCAGAATTATATTGCCGTGAAGCTGGTGTGGATTTAAGCACGGCTGGTGGTGGTGTAGATGAAATCCGTACATTTCAAAATCATTTCACTGAGTACAAGATCACAGTTTTCATGGATCGAAAAGGTAGAGAGGTTATGTTCGAGGGGCCTGACGGTACGGCACTTCATGAGCGGAAGTATATCGATCTGTTCTATCATGATAACCATTATGACGTCATAACATCTGTGACAGGAGCTTTCGATACTGCCTACTATTGTAGATCTTGTAAAATTAGATTCCGTTTCAAAGGTGGCCATAAGTGCGATACTTGCTGTCCGCGTTGCTATGCTGATGGTAACTGTACTGACCCGGACAGTCGCGCAGTCAAGTGTGCTATATGTTTGAGACTATTCAAGTCGGAAGTTTGTTATCTCAATCACCTCAAACCACGCTATACTAATAATCGCTCTGTTTGCGATGTGTTAAGAATATGTGATATTTGTCACTGCTTTTACAATCTTCGAGACAGACAAGAACATGCATGTACCGAAAAATACTGCGATATATGTTCTAAGTTCACATTGATTGGTGGTGTTTCGGGGCGCTCAACGTCTGGGTTATTAGCGCCCTCTAAGTTCACAGATGTTAATCATAAATGTTACATGAAACAACTCAAACCTAAAATCATGCCTGTCAATAAAAATATAGTATTCACATGCTTCGACACAGAGTCGACACAGCACAGATCATTACCAGAAAACCCCCACATCAAGAGGCACGCGCCGAATCTGATAGTTAGTCAGCAAGTGTGCCTACGATGTATTGATGCACCTGATGATAGTCTTCAATGTAACTTTTGTTCGCCTGGAGAGTCAAAACTGAAAGTATTTGAAGGTCTCACTCCCCTAAATGGTTTTTTTGACCACGTACGGAAATACAGACGAAATGTCAATGAGAACAACTTGATTGCGCACAATATGAAAGGTTATGATGGAAACTTCATTGCAATCAATTTTTTCAATTCAATTCAATTTCAAATCATTTTATTCTTGCTTTTTTTAAATATTAATTACATAGTTATGCAACATGAATCAATTATTCATATGATAATGCCAATATATAGTAATGAATAATGAATATCAATATAATATGTATGGAGTGTATGAAAATAATAGCAGATCTGAGTGATAACATATATTTGTATAAATAATATAACCATATTTCATATATTCCAAACGAAAAGTAAAATAAAATCAGATTCAAAATTATACAATACATAAATGAATGCAAGAAACCCGCGTAAGACAATGTCTTGTGAGCGGGCTGTCTAAAAAAAATAATACGGAATCTATCATTTATGAAGAAAAAAAACAGATGCAAGAACAGTTTATAATAGACAATAGTGATGATAATATAATTTCAAAATAATTTTCGTTGCGAGATAAAAAGGTTTTAGCCTGAAGAAAAAAAAATGAGGAAAAAAACAGCAAAATTTTAGTCTATGAAACCATCAGTTGTAATGTATCAGATTTATCTGTAATTTCTAGCCACCTACTGAGCGCCTGTTTGAATGAGTGAAGGGTACTGCATGTTCTAATACATAGAGGTAATCTATTGTATGCGTAAGGGCCAAGGTAACCTGCCTGTTTCTGGCAAATGAGTTCATTCATTTTAGGTATATCTAAGGTAAATGGAAAAGTGTACATGTTATTTGATCTGGTAATGTGGGTGGGTGGTGTGTTTCTTATTGTATATTTATTAAAAATTTTGTAAGTATTGATTAGGATTTCTTTCAGAAAAAATTGTTTTATGTCTAGTATCTTACATTTTTCGAAAATTAATTTAGAGGAGAACTGTTTGTGTTTTTTAAGAATGATTTAAAGTAATAATTTTTGAATAATAATAATAATAAGAGGTAGAAGATGCGGGTCATATGCTCCACCCCAGCCTATTATTCCGTACTGGTAAATTGAATGAACTAGGGCATTATATACACGTAGTAGCAGAGGTCTCGTCATCACATCCCGAAGTCTATAAAAAATATATAATAAACTACGAGTTCTTTTAACACAGGAATTAATATGTTCTTTCCATCGTAGGTTATTGTCCATCATTATACCTATAGGTATTTTACAGTTTTTTTTTTGAATTTTGTAACAATCACATAAGTTGTCTGCAGTGCAATTCATATTATGCAATTTCAATGCATGTTCTTTGGAAGGGTGGGTTTTAGATGTAGTTGTGAAAGGTAGATACACGGTTTTTGTTTTATTTAGCGTTAGCAGATTATTGTTGAGCCAGTCGTAAATGAGTCTAAGAGATTGATTAGCCTTCCTGTAAACGTTAATCCAGTTAAAATCTGTGAAAACTAATACTGTGTCATCGGCGTACGTCACTACGAGCCCGTCAAAATTTAGATTACATAGGTCGTTGATATAAATATTGAACAGAATTGTTCCTAAAACCGTTCCTTGTGGTATCCCATATTTAATAATTCTTTTTGAACTAATATTTGAATGTATTCTTACAGCTTGCTCTCGACCTGAAAGATAACTTTTGAACAAGGCAAGTGCTAATCCCCTTACCCCAATTCTTTCTAATTTCAACAATAATCTACCATGATTCACAGTATCGAACGCTTTGGCTAGATCTGAAAATATAGCAAGTACTTTTTTGTTTTGGTCCAATGATTCATAAATGTGATTTGTTATTCCGTGAATTGCGTCATTGGTACCAAGGCTCGACCTGAAACCAAATTGATTGGGAGAGATTATATGATGTTTTTCCAGAAAAGATTTTAACCTAATTTTAATACATTTTTCTAAAAGTTAAGCCACGTCTATAATTTTCAGGTTTTATTTTTTCACAGCTTTTATGAATCGGTATAATGATGGCAGTTTTTAAATTTTGGGGAAATTCTCCTTGTTGAAAACATAAATTAAATATGTGTTTTAAAGGTCCAGCGATATATTGACTTATAGCTTTAATTACATCAGCTTGTAAGTCATCATGTCCGCAGGCTGAACTCACCTTAAGAGTTTGCATGATTCCTATTATTTCAGACTCAGTTGTCGGTGTGAGAAAAATTGAACGATTATTTCTGGTGATATGGGTTAAATTATTATCATTTCTATAATTATCAGATACTTTTATATGATGTGCTAGATTTTCACCTACATCCGAAAAATAATTCACCAGCGAGTCCACTATTTTTTGCGAATCCTCTTCATTTGTATGTATTTGTCCATTTATTTCAAGTTCATTTATATTCGTATTATTATTTTTATTTTTCCTTCCAGATATTCCGTTAATAATTTCCCAGACTTTTTTGGGGTTGTTCTCACTCAAATGTATTTTGTTTGCATAGTATTCATTTTTAGTTCTCCAAATGAGTTTGGTCAAAACATTACGATAAATTTTGTATTTTTCTATTAATCTTTGTATATATTGATGGTTTATGTTTGGAATTATTCTCAATTTATCAATTTTAACATGCATTTTATCTCGCTTTCGTATTGAGACTATTAGTCCCCTGGTAATCCATGGCTTCACCTTCTTGAATTTAGCTCTATTAATTGATCGTTTATAGTCATAGGAGATTTCAAGATGTTTTCCAAGTTTTATATAAAAATTTTCAAGTGAATTATTTACATCCACACTATTGTATACGTCATCCTATGTTTCGTGTTCTACACTTAGTTGAAGTTTATCAATATTCAATATTTTCATACTATTTCCTTGGTTTGATGATTTATTCTTGGTATGATTGTATTTTCATTGTGTGTTGGTTTAGGTTTCCAGCTGAATATAATTGAAAAATGATCTGTGATTGTGGATTTATATACATGCACATGTGAGGGCAGGTTTATTAGATTTTGTTTTGATAAATATGTGATCTAAACATGTGCTACTCTGTAAGGTCACTCTAGTAGGGGCATTGACACAACATGCATATCCATTAGAGTAAAGTAAGTCAAGATAATCATGTTGGACTCGAGACATATCATTACCTCATATATTAATATTGATATCTCCTATAATTATTTGATGCGTATACTGAGGAAGATTAGCTATTACAACTCCTAATTCGTCCACAAAGCTTGTACTGCTTTTTGAAGGCGAACGATACACACAAAGTACAGAGTACGTTTCATTTCCAAGTGTAAACATAACACGTGCGGAATTTGCATTAATAGTGATACACTCGGAATCAATTTTAAATGAATTGATTCGATCATTGTTTATGAGTATTACTAGTCCATCAAAGTTAGTGTGTTTCGAGTTAAAGAAAGTAGTTGAATAACCAGTTAAGGTAAATGGTTCATCTATTATTAGATGAGTCTCTGTTAAAACAATTATATCGAATTTAAATTTAAACTGATTGAGTGTAACACAAAATTCATCAAAATGCAGCCTCAAACTTCTGATATTTAGGTGAATGATTTTGAATTCATTTTGTTCATGATCCCCATACAAATTATCAACTAGATATGTTTGGTCCACAATGTGACAATTGTTTTTATCATGATCAAATTCAGGCCAATCATCCCAGTGTACCATAGAAAGTTAACTCTATATCACTGTAAATAAACAAGAAGTGAATTGTAAATATAATATGCCAAATTACTCCAGTGGTATGTCAGAGGACTTGAGAATGGACAAAACAGGCGAACGATCGTCCTTACGTAGATATATTCTACCGGCTCTCACCCAGGCGAACTGATACCGCAATTGTTGCTTAGCGTTTCGCGCCAACCAAAAGAGGTTATTATTGACTTTCGTGAGGTGTTCGTTGACGTAGATATTGCCTTTTGAATTGAATCCAATCTCACCCGCGAGTAATATTGTTACGACTACGTTTTGAAAAGAAACCGCACTGCAACCCATGTTACGAGTACGGTTTGAACCTAAACAGTGGGGATGTATAGTGAGAGGGTAGTCGTAGGGATCTTAGGGTTGATTACAAATCTATAGGTTATTGGACCTTGAATAATAAATGTTTATTGAATAAAAGATAATTTAGAGTACAAATGCCGAAAGACGTTATGAAATGAACCTGTCGTCTATCAATAATAAAATTTTAACGGACCGACGACAAAAGAAATTGGAAGTTATTAATAAAACGGTCACCCAGACCGATACTCAACCACATAGAAGACACCTTTTCCCAAAAGAGTACCGCAGCACGCGCAAGATGTTTAACGGCGCGGCTCTGTATCACTCGTCGATATTCTTCTCAAGAGACCGAGCTACCTTATCACACACGCTTTTATACAAACACCTCACCTGTTGTTACTACGTGTCCGGTCTGTCGAGAGGGACATTTACGCTGACTAAGTAAGTGTATAGTTCATTCTCCCTAACGACAGACGTCGGAGCTTAACGTGTGAAATATGTTGGTAGTGGTTAATGGTCGATTAGAATAGAAATTATGATTAAAACTACAGTAGTTTAGACTACTGTGACACACCCCGTTTTCCTTTGATACTCGACCCGAGTGTCAGGGGTGAAAATACATTAAAAATAAAATAACAAAAACTAACAAAAATAAAGGTATTATAATAAAATTGAAACAAAAAGGAACAAAAAAAATGGAAATAAACAAAGAAAAATAAAATGATGATATTCATAATCAGTTTTCCCATTAAAAAGTGTGTGTGCGTGTTCGACGATTGGATGTTCTCGGTGCGTTCTCTCTTAGGCTTGGCTACAACATGTGGCTTGAGAAAAAGAAATGATTTTACAGTCATAACCCTGTGATAGAAAGTGAATGCTTAAAATAAATATAATGAAAAACTGAAGTGCGGTTACTTTGATTACTGACAGCGTCAAGAATAGAAAAAAATAAAACCATAGAATAAATAATAAACAATGACGTTACGAGCAATAATAATTGTGAATAAAAATAATAATTATGAAGTTAAAGAGCAATAATAATCCATATATAAAAATTAATAGTCAGCGAATCGAAAGAAAACTAAAAAAAAAAAAAAAAAATTGTATTGGAAAAATATATTATATTTTACCAGTGCAGAAAATCACAATTGAATCTACATTTATCTCGAAAACCTAAAAAAAATGTTAGTATCAGTTAATGAAATGTCAAGGGTTAAACGTTTATATTTGAGTGTATCATTTTGGATTATTATTGCTCACAAAAAAAAAACGATATATCGATCGTCGGCTTCGTTCCTTGGCCATCAGGTTCACCGACTGGATTGTAGATCTTGTCCGCCCGACGGAAACCTGCATGGGGGACGAAACATGATATTAGTCGCCACCAAATACAAAGTGACACACAGGATAAGATAAAAAAAAACTGAAAAAAACAACTAAAAACCAAAATAATAATAAAAAAAGAAAAACACACACACAAAAAAAAATGACGAAGATCAATTTTATGTCTCTATAATAATATCCTCAGGTGGTTGACCAATTGCCTCAGAAATCCTAGCCTCCCATCGCTGGCCCGATCTGATGGTGTCGATTTCATTGAACGCAACTACTCGACGAGCAGCCGGAGGATTATCAGATTCGGTACTGTGCCTGGCATCCACCTGGGAGATAGTTGGGACATTCTCTTTCCGGTAAAAATGTCAAATAATCCTACCAAATTTGTACAGTAGAAAAATAACCCAAAAAAACGATACAAACAAAAATTATATAATTTATTCTAATCAGCTTAATCGTATCCTGTATTTGATCCGCGGCCGCAGCTGGTCGAGGGACCCATGGCAGGACCAAGTACGGATTTCTAATGACTATTATACCTACTAAAAATATCGTTAGGCCATTGACTATTCCTCCCCAGAATGAATGTTCCGTCAGATCCTCCCAATGAGATACGTGGAGAAAATGTGGAGGTAACGGTTGAACTATGGGTAAAGGTTTAATTTTATCTATATAAATATGTGGAATCTTCAGAGTCCAATTTAAATCTAAACAATCCGAAAGGTTATTATATAATGGCCTAAAAATAGAGTCGGTAAGAGCTGGTTACAATGATTTGATAGTACTCCACGCATGTGGAAGAATATGCGTGACCTTCACCTGTTCAATGGTCCGCGCGTCACACGGATAGAGTTCAGGGATGATCATCTCCCGCCCGACTTTCAATTCACAGTCACATGGGATATATATTTCCAATGCACCTGTGGCATTTATTGAAGCAAGGATGATATCCCCGCCCCCGTGTAACCTACAGCTCACTGACAAGTTGTGGGTCATGTGCGTCAACGCATACCTCTCGTTTGATAATTGCGTCACAATCAAATCAGTGCCCGCCACGCAATGAAAAGAGCAATAACGTGATAGTGAATTCGTGGAGCAACCCTCAAACAATTTACGAACACAGCTGCTGACCAAGTCTGAATTTAATTTTGATAACAGCCGTGGCAAGAGACAGAGACCCGAAACGTATGGATCGCAATGTTGTAAATTGTCTCCCGTTATTTCAACCAAGGTATTGTCACTAATCGCGAGCAAAGTAGACTTGATATCCAATGAACAGGTTTGATTGGACCAAGCAAAAGGAATAGTTTTAAAATTGAATAATCGCCTATTGCGATTCAAAGTTTGAATCGGAACCTTAACTGTGATCAAAATTTTATCTTCAGAAATGATACAAGTTGCAAGATTTAATTTATAATACCGTATGACCTCTTCGGGGTCAATTGACAACTGACGGGAATCAACTCGTATCTTTGCTTGTAATCTCAGTAAATCATGATATAAAGTGTCCGGGCTGACCACAACCTTCGGAATATGGCCCTCCTTACAGTCAGCTAATATATCTAATCGAAAAATAGACTGAACAATTTGAATTTGTCGCAGTGCCAAGGCTACAATCATGCTAATTTGTTGTTTATTTTTCACCATAGAAGATTTCGTTACTCTCTCCGTTTCATTCTTTAATAGCTCTAGAGATTTTTTGATCTGAATTTGATAAGTATTGGCGGTATCAGTAATATAAGCTGTTAATCCATTATCAAATTTTTCGAGAGAAGACGTTAAATTTTGGAGTAAACCATGGTCTAAGTGAACAGCATTATCAAGCTGTTTCAGCTGATGCGAGTAGCTCTCTTCATTATGATAAATGTTACAAACATCTTTTTTCGTGGCTACGTCGCAACACCAACTTATTGCTTTACCTATCCAACTCAAGCCCCGTTTTATTCTGTGTGGGTCTGCATTACGTAGATTTGTGGGCCAGTTTTCACCTAGGCTCTTGTCCAGCTTATGAAGGCGAAATGATAACTGTTCATTAAGTGACAAAAACCAAAGTGCTACGTCACACTCCTCTGACTTATTAACCTGGGTGCAGAATCCAGTGTGAAAGGAATCCGCTCTAACTTCATTAATCATTGACGGCCATTCCCCTTGATAAACAATAGGCACCGTGGATTCATATGGTAGAGAATTTTGAATTTCTGACCAGAAGCGCCCTGATACCACCGCAACCCCTTTATCGTAGAGAAATTGTAGATCGGGTCTGATCCGAGTCGTCCCATTGCCGATCGTACTCACTGCGCGTGACCCAGTCAATACCCACAGCGATAATACACAGCGGATATACCCCTGCACACTGCTCATGATGTCTTAGTCGAATAGCTGTATCGTGTAGAACTAGGCTGAGAAAAGATAAACAAAGCATAAATAACAAATAAAATAAATCCTAAAAACTAAATTAACGTTGAATATTTCAATTTCCTCTAGTATGTATATAATTCAGGTGAGACGCACACAATAATGAGACAATATAAATGTTGCCCATTATTAATGATAGTAAGAACCAATCAATGAATTATCAATAGTACCCGAAAAGTGCATTAGCAACCTACCTTTGCCGTGCCGATCACAAGCAAACCTACACTCATGCATTCCTATTTATAACTGCCTCTCGATTTGTCCAATCAACATGTAGTTCCCCATTACATGTCCACTGACATTCTTTGAACAATAACATATGACGAATAATCATTCCAAGTTTTTATTCACATCTCAGCATTTCCTGTCAAACGAATGCAGCTCTTTGAATGATACATTTAAATGTAAGGTGAGGCAACTCCAGCCAACATCCGATACCTGACATCAGCTGTTTCACGATCGTACCAGAATGAAAGTGATGAGACAATACCAATTCAAGAGATTAAGAAGCAATTAAACTATTGCCGCGAATATCTGTATGAGAAACGGTATTTGGATAATTTACCAATCAGTAAATTTATTGAAACCGTTTTGAAATACACCCCGTTTTCCTTTTGACCCTGAAGATGATAAATTAAAAAGACACCTTGTCTTCAAATCATCATGAAATGTATAAATAAAATTAATCATTTCATCCAAAATAATTGAAATACTGCGGAGCCCCTCATATGGGCTGTAGATAAGAAGTCGAAGATCTTCGCATGGAACCTTTAAACTCTGGGGGGTGTCTATATATCTGTGGCACTGATAATACTATAATTAAGGGCTTACAAACTAAACTAATATTACGTGACCGGGTGTGACTTATAAGTCTCCCGACAGTTAGCGTATCCGAATCAAACTCAAATAATACCGTTACTGACTATATCCCACAATTCACTGGGCAATTGTTTCGCAATTTAATGTCGAACTCGGGACCTTCGCATACAGGACCCTCCTAAAGTTAATTGGCAATCTGTTATTTCCATTCGACTTTACATTTCGGACAATTGATATTTAAATAAAAACTGAAATCTTAAATTTATAAAAATTAACTTCGTCGTGAGTAAGTCAAACCCGCTCTTGGATAAAATATATCCAACCTTTTATCAGGCCTGAACACCCCCCAAAAAAACCTGCTATGACCCTGTCATGCGTTTAAACCAATGGGTGTAAACCTGGTTCCATGTCACTTGGCGATTTTAATATGTGACCTCATATTGCACGATCTATAATGAATATAGTTGAAATTTGGCTCCCCTTGTGTATCCCTAATTATTATAAACTTTCTCAAAATATCACGGGAAAGCGGAACTGAGTGCATTCAAATACCAAAAACCTGCGAAAATTACAACGCTCCCTCACGTTTTTTTTTACAGTTGAAAAAAAAAATAACAATAATTATGTGAAAATGGAAATAACATCCAAACTTGAAAAAAATTAAATTATCGGAAATACACTTTGCGATCAATGTAATGATAAATGTATGAAAACACCATAAGAGGACAAATCGAAGACCAAGTAAGAGGGGGAGAAAATAAGAATGTTCACACAGCAATTAGGTGATTAACCTCACTACACACTACTTCAGTAGTACACGTGTGTACTACACCAGAATAATGCTGTCGCTGCGCTTTGCACGGAAACGTGATGAGTGTGCATCCCTTTAAATGATAAAACAATGAACTTTGAAATAACAGGTGATCGTATGATCGTATGTACGTATGATTCAAGAAATGATATTGAATAATATAATTTACATCCTGCTACAAATCGGGGAGGGAACCTAAAATGAATTTAAATTCAATAAATACATGCAACAAAACGACGTGTTGACTACGGGAAAAAAAATTACCCGATTCTAATGTGGTAGGGATGACTGTGATTTGCTCAATTAAATGAAATGGAAGCTTTGAACTCACAATGGATGAGATAAATATACAGAACCTGGCTTTAAATAAGATACATGAATAGGCCTACGCAATAAAAGAAAAAGAATAGCTATAAAAGAATAGCTATATTCAACATAATTGCTAACATTAGACCTGATTGTAAAAACAAATCAACATGTATTTTAAAGGATAACAGCAAACACACGTATTCCATGTTCCACGCTGTGCGATCAACAGCAAACTATTTTCCCTATGAACTATACAACACTTACACTTCTAATGCAACTTATTATTATACTATACCGATGCATCGACCATATCTCTAAGTCTCCATTTGTCAGGAGAATAATATTGTTTCATTCTGATAACATGTATTATATCCTTGACCAATTTTCTTCCCTTTTTGATTTCTACTTCATAATTTAAATCTGACACTTTTCTAATAACTTTGAAGGGGCCTTGCCAACGTTTCTGGAGTTTGTCTGACTTGCCAATCTGTCTGATAGGAGTGTGTATCTTAACCCATTGGCCTGGACTGTACTCGACGTGCCGACGTTTCCCGTCAAACCGTGCTTTCTGTCGTTGCTGCGCCTTAGTCACACGTTCGACAACCAACTTGCGAGCCTCGTGAACCTGTTTAACGACCATCTCAGCATCGTCAGAAATATCGAGACCCTGTAAAAGCGATACGTCCATTGGGAGTGTTGCCTCTCGCCCATATACCAACATAAACGGGGTTGATTTCGTTGTTTCCTGTACTGACGTATTATAAGCAAACGTAACCGACTCTATAAAATCGTCCCAATCCCTGTGCGTAGAGCTCACGTATAGTGACAGACTTGTTGTTAAAGTTGCATTGAATCGCTCCGTCAAGCCGTTGCATGCCGCATGGTAGCTAGTTGTGAAAGTAGGACGTGACCCTAAGCCCTGGAGAATCCCTGTAACCAGGCTAGATCTGAATGTAGCGCCCCTATCGCTCAAAATAGTTGTCGGCACACCGTGGTTACAAATGACGCTTTTGACTATGAAATCGGCAACGTCGGCAGCACTGCCCGATGACAGAGAACCGGTGATAGCCCATCTCGTCGTGTAGTCGGTGCAACAGATGATGAAGGTTTTCCCCGACGCTGTTTTAGGCATAGGCCCCAATAAATCTATACCAATGAGCGAAAACTGAATCGAACTGATCGTAATTGGGTTCAACAAACCTGCTGGACGCTGAGTTGGGTTTTTTCGTGCTTGACAACACGGACAAGATTTTACATAATTTTCGACTTCCTTCACCATATTGAACCAAAAATACTTTCCCTTCAATTTACCTAAAGTCCGAATGAAACCAAAGTGGCCTGCCGTAATAGCGTCATGAGCATTGTACATAACTTCGTACTTGAGACTCTCAGGGATGACCAAAAACCTTATCTGATCTCTATGTGCGCAATTTCGTTTGTAAAGAATATCTTTATCTAAAACGAAACTTCTCGATTGGCGTCGCGTCTTAGAGGTAGCGTGGTCTGGGTTCTTAATTGCATCTCGAAGTAGTTTCAGTTCAACGTCGTCTTCCTGTAATTTAGCTATATCCGCGATTTGTGAAGCGAGAATTTTAAACTCATTCTCATCTTCGTCACCAGGACCCTCTACAGATGTTCCGGTATCAAGTGGATAGCGAGATAGCGCATCGGGACCCATATGCAACAGTCCTGACTTGTGTTTAATCACAAAATTGAAATCTTGCAACATTATACTCCATCTGGCTAGACGACCCGTAGCCTCTGTATTGTTGTTTAAATAACAGAGGGCAGAGTGATCACTGATCACGGCCTCCCAAACAAACTTGACATTTTTCTTCGTTAGCTCAGTAAGTGGACGGGCTATAAGTGAAAAGTTCAAAACAAACTTACGATAATAATTCGCCAAACCCAAAAAACTTCTTACATCTTTGAGATTTTTAGGGGTGGGAAATTCAGCCACCGCTTTTATTTCATCCGTACACGGAGACAAACCCACCTCGTTCACGATGTGTCCCAATATCTTGATCTCTTGATAGCCGAATGTACATTTCGCTGGATTCAATGATAGATTAAACTCTTTAAAACGAGATAGAACCGCCTCCAATCGCTGTAAATGAAGTTCAAAAGTCGGTCCCATAGTCACGATGTCATCCAGATAGCACAGAGCTGTGTTCCACTTTAACCCAGCTAATACCTTGTCCATACATAGTTGGAAGAGTGCAGGTGGCACGCTCAGGCCAAAAGGAAGGGCATTGAACTCCCAGAGTCCGTCAGGCGTGATAAAAGCTGTAATTTCCTTACAATCCTCAGCCACCCCCAACTGCCAGTAGCCAGAGAACATATCCAGACAAGAGAAAAACGAATTGCCAGAGATGAAAGTCAAAATGTCGTCGATCAAAGGAAGAGGGTAAGAATCGGACTTGATTACAGTGTTGACCGCCCCATAGTCCACACAGAATCGCCACTTGCCCGACTTCTTTTTGACCAGAACGACAGGACTGGCGTAGGCTGATCGCGAGGGCCTGATCACTCCCTTGTCTAGCATTTGATTCACCTGGTCTTGAATCAGTGACCTCTCCTTCGCCGAACACCTGTACGGAGGCTTGTGAACGGGTCTTCTGTTCGACAGTTCAAACGTACAGTCGTCCACCGTGGCCTTCCTCATACTCCCAAGAGACCAGGCGAATTGATCAAAATAGTTGTTTAAGAGTCTCAACATAGCCGCCGATTGGTCCGAAGTCAAGCCGGGGTTAATATCCACCTTGCCCGTGACATCTCTATCACTCGGAGATGACATCTCGACAGTAGTAACAGGGTACTCCATTACCTCGTGTCCTAGAGCCACCTCTTCCCGAACCTCGGCTACCGAATCAACTACCCCTAATTTCATCCCCTTTCCAATAATACGCTTTCTCGGAGACGCATTAATTACTAAAATACTACCCTGTATCTCGTTATTCAGGAGGGTTCTTTGTACCAAAAAGTCTGTATTTTTTAATATATTGGAGGCCGGTTCAAAAACAGACAAGTCTGTTGACTGATGTGGGCCTTTGATCAGATAAGGGCATAAAATACAACTATTACCCTCAACGCTAACATCGTCTGCTACAATTAACTCCCTTAAAACCTCTACATTGTCAATTAAAATATTCATTATATCTGGGACCACTTTCGACTCCTCAAATGAGAACAACGTGTTGTAGAATGGGACGCAGACCACCCCTGTGTCATGAATAATGGAAACCTCCCTTTTACCGTAAGAGATAGTTACTCCGTGCTCAACTGAAAAATCATTGCCCAAAATGCAGGGAGCCGAGAGACCTCGAATAGCAATCATAGGCAAAACGAAGTTTACCTCATTAATTGTAACTGAGGCATCCACTTTACCTACCACACGGAGAATAGTATTGTTTGCCGCCCTTAAAACTAAATTCTCAATTCTAGAATGATGTAAATGAGATACCAAAGATTCATCGATACAAGTTACAGCAGCTCCTGAATCCAAAAGCGCAATAACCTCCTCATCCTCTACATTTATTTTTACCTGAAGGGAACCTATTGTACGAATCGCAACTACCTGTAACGTAACAGGGCGCTGCGCAGAAGAAAACCTTAAAATAATATCCTTAAGAACAGAGTCTCGATGATCATTCACTAACTTTATAAACTCAGGGGTTTTAGAATAAACACGACTCACGGACCGCCAACCTGACATGGAGCCCGTGGTTATGCGTTTCCCGACCTGGGAGTTTCGCCACCCTCCTGCCCAGGCTTCTTAAACGTCTGACGGGCCAACTGCAGGTCAGGGCACCACAAGATTACATGGCCAACCTTTTGACACAAAAAACAGACCGGCCTCCCTGTGTACTGCCTCTGATTCCCCCGCCATGCTCCCTGATCGGGGTAAGCAGGTTGCGACTGTCTCTGAGAATACCCGCCTCCGGCTGGCTGCTGGTACCCGTACACCGCGTTCATCCCTTGGCCTTGAAATTGGTCCACTTGCGGAGCGAACTGAGGATATGGAGGGTACTGCATGGGAGACTGATGCAACGACTGAGCGATGGGAAACTGCTGTTGTTGCATCGGCTGAGGAGGATAATAATGCGTCGAGACAAGGTTTGGCTGTTGCTGACCGCTCGACCCTGCAACCTTTACAGCCCTCTCTTCCTGTCCGTGAACAGCATTGATAACCAGCTCCTTCTGCATCACTAGCTCCTGTGCCATCAAGTGCAGCTGATTCCTCAACTCAGCCAAGTCGTCAACAGACGAAGCCGAAACAGAAGTCACCCCTATTGAAGGCTGTACCGACGAGCGCACCTTCGCGTCACCCTCCTTCACCATCCTCTGCTGAAGCAAGAACTTGGACGACTGTGCTCTCTTCAGGTTGGTCTTCAACTGCTCAACTGTGGTATTGTCAAGCATGGAAACTTCATCGAGAACACTCGGCAGTAACCCCGACATCACCGACTGAACCTTGTCGAGTTCGGCCATGGAAGAGTCCACCTTCCGACAAAGTGCGAGCACATCATAAATGTACTCCTCGATGGTTTCCGTCGGACCCTGTACACGATTACGGAGAGCAGACTTCCACTCCCCCTTCTGTACGTCCCCAACGAACTCATCAAGCAGCACCTTCTTGACATCCTCCCACCTCATCGTGGTTGCCACAGTTGCTCCCCGGTTCCTTATTGCATGGGACTCCTCCAGAGCGATGAAACACTTCAAAGGGGCCCCAGTCAAATAGCAACCGAGATTAGCAAGTTTGGCCTCATCATCCCACTTATTAACACGACAGGCACGCTCGAAAGTCGCTAACCACTCGTCCAACATGTCGACTCCAACCTCAAAACGCCGTGGCTTAACTTTCGACATGACGCTGGACGACTTCTTCACTTCCCGCAGTCTCCTTTCCAACTCCTCCGAAACCTGATTCTCCACTTCCTCTGCGTCGACGTGCCGATCCAACTCTCCTGCACTCCCTATACGCCTTTTGAAAGGGGGTAAAGATTGCACCGGCTCCGCACCCAAATCTCGCAGCCTCCTACTCGATCTTGTATTCCACAAGCTCATGGGATCCTTCACAAGCCGACCAAGAATATTCTGATGCGCTGCTAGGGATATTTCCTGATCACGACACTTTTCCAAAATCCTATCCAAATCCAAAAGAGACTCCTGCGTATCCGAACGTAACGCAGCGCTCTCCTCCTCTGGCGCGACAATATCGCCTCCACAAGCTTCGTCGTACAACAATCTACCCAGGGTTATCTTATACGTCGGGACCGTACTCTCAGACATTAGCAGTCAGACAAAATCTTGTACGTCAGTGGGCCTATAGCTAATACTACAGTCATACTCAAACACAACCTAAGAAATAATTATTACCCACACACTAAAAGAAAAACATTATGAACAAACAAACAAACAAGACTAAAGATAAAAGACTGTCCGTTCCCCTACGCCGTCGGTCCAATAACTTTACGAATAAGCATAGATGAAAACAAAATAGAATAAAAAAAAAATAAAAATAATAAAAAAATAGTAATTTGAAAACACACAAACTTTTGAATGAACACGATTAGAGTAATTTAAACGATGGCATTCGAGAAAAGCAATAATCTGAATGAGAAAAAAAAAACTAAAAACTTCGCGATAAAAGGAAGTTAAAAACGCACCTCCACCAATGTTACGACTACGTTTTGAAAAGAAACCGCACTGCAACCCATGTTACGAGTACGGTTCGAACCTAAACAGTGGGGATGTATAGTGAGAGGGTAGTCGTGGGGATCTTAGGGTTAATTACAAATCTATAGGTTATTGGACCTTGAATAATAAATGTTTATTGAATAAAAGATAATTCAGAGTACAAATGCCGAAAGAGGTTATGAAATGAACCTGTCGTCTATCAATAATTAATTGGTTTTCTTAATAGCTTTAAAACATGTGTAAAAATGTCATTAAATAAGTTTTTATATCTAAACGACTGATTGGATTTCAGTAAAAGTTTGCAATAATCTGTATCATCATTATATTGAGATTTGGAGAAAATATGAGTTTTTTCGAAAGACATTTTCTGTACCTAAATTCTTCTCTTGCTTTTTTTTGTCATTATATAATTTTTTATATCAAAACGACTGATTGGATTTCAGTGAAAGTTCGGAATAATGTGTATCATTATTATATTGAAATCTGGTGAAAATTTGAATTTTTTCGAATGACATTTTCTTCACGAAAATTTTTCTCTGGCTTATTCTTATGGGTAACTTGGAAAATGGAAAATTAGTTTTCTCAGAATGTGTGCAATCGATTGCGTATAAAAACTAATGAGATTCAATCCATATGATGACACATGGGCATGCCAAGTTTCAATCGATTTTGAATTTTTGTCTGACCTGTAGAGCGCGAACAAAAAAAAAAAAAAAAAAAAAAAACATGTACATTTTTTTCGGGTCAAGTGAAATTGAGTCTTCGCTTCGCTCATCCAAAAATTTTAACGGACCGACGACAAAAGAAATTGGAAGTTATTAATAGAACGGTCACCCAGACCGATACTCAACCACGTAGAAGACACCTTTTCCCAAAAGAGTACCGCAGCACGCGCAAGATGTTTAACGGCGCGGCTCTGTATCACTCGTCGATATTCTTCTAAAGAGACCGAGTTACCTTATCACACACGCTTTTATACACACACCTCACCTGTTGTTACTACGTGTCCAGTCTGTCGAGAGGGACATTTACGCTGACTAAGTAAATGTATAGTTCATTCTCCCTAACGACAGACGTCGGAGCTAAACGTGTGAAAGATGTTGGTAGTGGTTAATGGTCGATTAGAATAGAAATTATGATTAAAACTACAGTAGTTTAGACTACTGTAACAATATTTTCTTCGTCCTCTTTCTTTCAATTATACTTTCTTTTACACGACGCGAGATTAGTCTTACTATAATCGGGGGTGGTTTGTTAGGGGTGCGGTTGTTTATTCCAACTCTATGGCATACGTCGATATCACCCTCAGTGAGATGGCAGCCCAGGGTGTTTGCGATGCTCGTAACAATGTTATTCACGTCTTCCTTCGCTTCGTACGGAACACCTTGGATCTCCAAATTATAGTTGCGAGAGTATTGTTCAAGTTCGTTTAATCGGGTAGAAAGCTTCTCGTTTACTTTCTTCAATTCTTGGTTATCTTTTTTGCATATATTAATATCTCCAATTAGCGTCTCGATTTTAGACGTCTGAAGTTTGTTCTCTTTCAAGAGTTCTTTGTGGGTCAGCGCCTGTTCCCCGAGAGTTTTGTTATGTCCTGAAGTGACACCAGGATTCCTCTAATAGCATCAGATATCACCCTGTAGGACGGGTCATTCACATCTGATATCTCGGCTGTAATCTCCGCTAATTTTTCGTTGATTTTGGCAGGAACACTCTGTTCAGAGTCTGAAAACACATCCGAATTGCTTTTACTCCTTGTTTTTGCTTTACTTGCCTTCGACATAGCGTCAGTTGATGTTTTGCATGGGATATGCTCGACGTATTAGCGTCCAAATATAGCAACTGCATATAAACACAGTGCGCTTCTAACCTTTAAATGGTCAACAACGGCACGTAAATACATAAACAATTTTTCGAATTGATTTTTACGCACTTTAACCACACGCATATAAATTATTGTTAGGCCACACTGTTCCTTATTGCTCTGTTGATTCACAAAAATTAATGTCACTAAGATATCTCCAAATTTATGGTAGTTATGTGATATAAAGTCGGAGCTCGACGTGAACACGACCTACCACAAACACGACCTACACTGTGCGTCTCATGATTGAGGATCTTAAATGGAATCCATCTATCATAATGAATGGTGCTAAAATCATGATGTTGGCTCAGGATAGCAAGTTGATGTTTTGACGGCATTCAAGTTAACTAGGAAAACGCGTTATGTGTTTCCGCGTTGATGGATGAGCTAATAAGAATGACATTGAATTCTTTCAAAAAGTTATATCAAGTTGATGTTTTGACGGCATTCAAGTTAAAAATCAATCTTTCCATTTGGTTGGTTTATTTCGTAGACTATTCTCATGAAGGAAATACCGTATTAGATGCAATTTAATATTATATGTAATATTAGACTACTATATGAGACGTGATGACAGCTGTGTACATATACACACCTTGAGACCATCATTTTATATTCATTGCTCATTCTCAAAAATTTCTTTGATAATGAAGAAGGCCTTGTTTTAATCGTTCTCCACTAATTGGTGACACTTGTTGCTTGGATTCAATTGGTTTTCTTAATAGCTTTAAAACATGTGTAAAAATGACATTAAGTAATTTTTTATATCTAAACGACTGATTGGATTTCAGTGAAAGTTTGAAATAATCTGTATCATCATTATATTGAGATTTGGTGAAAATATGAATTTTTTCGAAAGACATTTTCTGTACGAAAATTCTTCTCTTGCTTTTTTTTGTCATTATATAATTTTTTATATCAAAACGACTGATTGGATTTCAGTGAAAGTTCCTTTTACCTCCGGTTGTCCAAGACCTAGTGCTGGGCCTGCCAGTGAAGATATGGACACTGATAATGATCTAGTCATCCGGACAAGTGTAAGTTATCATTGTTGAATTATTTTGCATAGGCCTATGCCTAAAATAAGTTTCATAAGCTTGGCATTTGTAAGGCCTAGGCATAATGAAATAATAGTTCCTATAATCTAAGGTTCTAGCCTCTAGGTCCGTAATATGAGACGGTTTCCCTATTTCTAGCCCAGTCCTGGAAGGAAAGTAGGCCTAAACAGTTCTTCGACTCCATGCCGATCAGTATCTCGACAGTCATCGATAATTACTTATCTTGACCACAAGAAGGAGGACGAACAAGCTACTCTAGAACAATTTTTTGCCAGATTTATTTATTCATCAAACTGCCCATTTGCGTTGGTTGATAATGATGAATGGAAAGAGTTCTTTGCAAAGAAATGAAGGAATCTTCAACTTCATGATATGCACCGAGGATGATGCTGTGTTCTATAAATTTGTCAATACTATTCAATTCCTGCTATATATATATATATATTCGATGAATAAAAAACATTCATCACATTATTATCTTCGAAACGGCTGGTCCGAATTGCATACCAATTTTTAATAATGTGTATAATTCCCGTGTATATATTTGAGGAAAAATTGAATCATATTGGACAGATTTTTTCCTCAATTTTTTCCGTCCAGCCCAATCTTATAGAGTTTAGAAACTTTGAGATGATATTTCTATAAAATGGTCCAACCGATTTGACCCAAAAACTGCACAGTTCCAAGTTGGATAAGTTTGCGTATATAGACAAATTTTCATGTTGATCGATCGAACCCTGCGACCTGTGCAGTGCTTATACAAACAAAACACTCACAGACGAAGCTATCTATAAGAGAGGGATGGAAAAAACACACACACAGACAAAGTCATATAAGAATGGGATTGAAATCTTATTCACTAACACTCATCTATGTATGTTTTCTGTGTTTTACTGTTTCTTGTGAATGCTGTCTTGTACGAATACCAGTTTTACCGAATACCATGCCGAGGGAGTGCTCATAGCTCCAGCACTTGGAGCAGCCTTTCAGTACCAGCCGCTTCTCGACCAAGAAGCTCACCGGCCCTACTCTCAGGTGCCCGTCCTGCAGTAGCTTGTCCGCCCTCTCCTTCGTCAGGGTCACCGTAGCCGCTTGCGTGTTCCTGTGACGTGGTCGTAGGGGTCCGACTCTGGTGTTATCGTCCACCCCTGCCACCAGGTTCACCGCCGCAAGGACTTCCTCCTTGGTGGCCAGGTCGTCCAGACCTCTTGGGTGAATGACCTCCGTCTTCTGTCTCGTGCGCAGCTCCTTCACCTTGATGCTATGGGCCTCCAAAGCTTTCTTCACCCTGGCGCTGTCATTCTTGTTCAGCACGATCAGGAGTTTTTCCTCTCTTGTACTCCTCAGGGACCTGATTTGGTCGCTCCCTGGTTTGTCCTGCCTTACTCCTTGCAGCACATCTCTGAAGGCCCTCACACCACCGTCTACCGTCAGTGCACTGGTGTTCCTCGCCTTATTTGCCGGTGCGGCCACTGCCTTCCACTTCTTCCTCTCTCTCGTGGTGAAGATAACCACCTTGTTGGGAGTGTCCTTGAAGATCGCCTGCGTTATGTATCTTAGTCTATCCTCCGACATCGTATTGATGTGGTGGATAGCGACGGCTAGGTCATCATTGGCCTCTTCCCTCAACGCTTTGAGTCTGGCCCAGATCGGGGCTTCGGTCCCATCATATTTAATCTTCACTATCTTCTGGGTTGTCTGGGTCTTGTCACCGGTATCCGATTTCTTACGGGTGACTTGCTCCATTATCGAGAAGTCCTCCTGCGATTCCGCGATTTCAGGGAATCTATCCTTATAGAGCTTCTGGATGGAGTAGCTCATGTCTCGGTCCGTTGGCTCGACTATGACACATTTAACCGTGTCGTTCGTCGTGGCCAACGGGTTTCCGACTTATACCGTCACATTTTGGAAGAGGTCTTCGTTCCAAGCACGGTCAGCCATCGCCTGAAACTCGGCGAGTGAGTGGACTCCGTCCAGACTCACCAGCCTCTTTTCGAGGCCTCCGCGGCTCCAGGTGTCCGTCTGGGTAGGCATGTCGAGGGACTCCCAGCTTGTTTGGGTCCCGGTCCTTTCGGTCTTCCCCTTTGTCTGCCTGGAGACTTTGCCCTCCTGGTTTCGCAGATAAGCATAATCGCAGAATAAGGATTTTACCTTCTACTTTCTTACCTTCTCCCCCTTGAGCGTCTCCACCGTGTCTTTAATCTCCCTCTTGGTGTTGGTGTTTTCCTTCACGAGGGTGTCGAGGTCCTTGATCTAGTCGATCATCTTAAGGATCGTAATCTCGAGTAGGCGTGGATCTTCGCTATCCCTACGCTTCCTCTTTCCCATTTCCTCTTCTGGGGTGCTGTCGAGTTCGAGAGTCTCTACCTCAGTCTGCACCTCCATTGAGGCTCAAGTCTTTTGAGTTCCCCCTCATTGGCGGGGATCTATTGACGGTTGATCGTCTTTCGAATGGGTTTATCGGCTGGCCGTCGCCGAAGGGTCCCCATCGCCCAAATACCTTTCTTGTGGCCAAAGGAGTGACCAGATGGTCAGCCGCTCCACTTCTCGGCGGTGTTTCCACCGAGACACTGTTCCCCCCCCCCCCCTCCAGATCCGATGGGGCAGCTCCTGTTAAGGTGGAGGGAGTTCGCCGATGTGGCGCCACCCTCCTGGGGAAAATCCAGATTTTTACCAGAGTCCATTATGCGTTTGGAGATCGTTTGGCACCTGGCAAGGATGTTGTTTACCAGGTGTGCCCCCCCACCACGTCAAGGCGATCTCCATCGGAGGGGACCTGACTCAACCTAATCCAACCTAACCTAACATAACCCTCATTGACCTGATCAGACCTTTCTAATCTAACCTAACCTGACTCAACCTAATTCAACCTAACCCTTTTTTTTTTTTTTTTATAGATGGAGAACGCATTTACGCGCACTAAGATATTAATCTCAGTAGTGTGGGACTCACGGTTACCGTCATACCCACTAAACTCCATCTCCCACTACCCGCCTTCGGAACCGCCGTGAGGCATTACTTCAAAGGCGGAGGGGTCTTTCGCGGCGACCTTCAGGGGTGCCTGGTTTGGTAGTAGCAGTTGGGGAACTGCACTGTTGCGTCCATTGCAATGCGGCTGTGTGCCATCACATAGTCTCTGTAGAGGCTCTCCCTGTCAAGGGACTCGCCTCTCCTCTCGTAGGCTCTCAGCACAAGCGCTTCCAGTTGCACGGGGTCCGTGGGCAGATTGGCGCACCGTAGTTGCAATCTGTCCACCGCCTCCGGCACCGGAAAGCAGATCTTGCCCCCTTTCGGATGCTGTAGCCTAGTGATGGGACGTAGGGCCGTCGTCAAGTTCCCCACCTCCTCGATACGCGCCAGCTTAAGGCTCTCTTCGAGGCCCCTGTAGGTCGCCGTTGGATCATTCGGATCCTTCGTAGAGGCTTGTTCCTCCTCCTTCTGAGGGATAACTTGTTCCTCGGCTGTCTGCCTCACCTTTTTCCTGAACAGTGTGGATCCTCTGATCCACAGCTTCCTTGTCCAGGTACTCGTGGTGTCTGGCGACTGGCCGGCCAGCTGCTCCTCGTTATCTTTCTTGGTCTTTTTCCGCCACTCACTCGCTCTTCTGGCATCGCGGCGGGATTTCTTTACGTTCTTACTTGTCTCCGGGTCTTTCGTGTCCTCGTCAGGGTGTATTTCCATTTTGGTCTCTTTGATCCCTTTCTCTCTCCAACAGGACGGTCCTGACGTATCCGTGCACGGTTCTCCAACCAGCTTCAGACTCCGTCATCAGTTCGACCACTGATTCGGGAGACAGCTCCCGACCTACGGTCCTCTCTGCCTCTCGTCGTGGGACCTCCCACCGAGGGCACTCTAGCACCGCGTGGCCTGGGCCATCTTGCTCCCCGCAGTGGTCGCAGGTGGTATTATCTGCCTTACCGATGCGGGCCAGGTAACTTTTACAGTTTCCGTGCCCGGTCAGGAACTGGGTTAGGAAATACTCCGTTTCCCCCATTTTCCTGCCGAGCCATAACCTGATGTCAGGGATGAGCCTTCTCGTCCATCGTCCTGTTGCAGAGTTATTCCAGTCCGCTTGCCACCGGTCCAAGATTTGCTCCTCGATGACCCTCTTATTGCGCACTCCCTCTCGGTACACCCTACAGCGGCCCTCAATCATGAGTGCCGCTGGCGGGTATCCCGCGATGACGCACAGAGCGCTCGAGGACACTGTCCGGTACGCTTGGGTGACCCTGATGTTGATCACCCTCTGTACCCTTTCGATCTTGGATCGGTGGCGTGCACGCCTCATCGCGGCCTCCCAGGCCGGGCAGGCGTAAAGAACCACCGAGTAGACAGCTGACGCCAGAACTCTGCGCGTCCTCTGTTCTGGGCCTCTCTTATTAGGCATCAGGCTCATGAGTTTCCTCATGGCCCGCGTGGCCTTCCCGGCGGCCTGCTCCACGTGAGACGACATCGACAGGTTCCTATTAAGATAAACCCCCAGGTACTTAATGTGTTCCTTAGTCGTCACTGTCGTCCCCCCTGCCCGGAACGTGGCGGTCAGGACCTTCCTCCTGCCCCGCGCCACGATTGCCTCCGTCTTATGGGCCGCGATGGTGATACCCATGTGTGCCGCCTTCCCCAGTATTCTCTCTAGGGCTAGGCTCCCATGCTCCTCCAGGGCCGTTTTGTCTTTCGCTGTTACGATAGCTATCAGGTCGTCTGCATATCCCACCAAGCTGGTATGTGGGATACGGGACCTAAGCATCTCATCGTAGAAGCAATTCCATAGTGTCGGCCCCATAATGGAGCCCTGAGGCACTCCACAGGTCACCTCCAATCGCTGGCCCGGGCTCACTTCCAGCTTCCTGTCCGAGAGGTAGCTCTTCACGATGTTGACTATACGTGAGCTTACTCTCATCCTGACTAGGGCTGACATGATGCCGGGCCACGGTGCAGAATTGAAAGCATTCTGCACGTCTATGGCGATCAGGGCGCTGACTGGCTTGTCGCGGTACGTCCGCTTCCGTGACTCCTCCTCTGTGGCCAGATGAACGACCCGGCGAACCGCGTCCACCGTCGATCGCCCCTTACGGAAGCCAAATTGGTCATCGGACAGGCCCCCACCCTCCCCAATGTCACGTTCGAGTCTATTGAGAACTAGTCTCTCATAGACCTTCCCCATGACATCTAGGAGGCAGATCGGCCTGTACGACACCTCGTCCGTATCCGCTTTCTTGGGTTTCGGGATGAGCACCAAAGAGGCTTTCTTCCAGTCTTCCGGGAATACTCCTTTCCTGAAGAGGCCGTTCATCAGAGTGGTTGCCGCTCTGGTCTGTACCCGCAGGAACATTCTGACTACGACCGGTGGGATTCCGTCCGGCCCGGGGGCCTTTCCGATTTGATCCGGTCAGCTGCAGCCATAATTTCCGCCTCTGAGAAGGGCTGCATCTCCCACCTCCTCCTCCCTTTGCCACAAGATATTCGGGTGGGTCGGGAAGAGTGAGTGTGCAACTCGCAGCCTCTCCTTCTCGTCCAGGTCAGTGGTCATTCCCCGGAGCTTCCCTGTGACGATCTTGTAGGCCTTACCCCAAGGGTCCTCATTGATCGTCGCCAGGAGCTCTCTCCACTTCCCCTTTTGCGAGCTCTGGATCGCCTTCTTCAGTGCTTTCTTAGCATCTTTATAGCCGGTCTTAGCCTGGCGCACCCTCCGAAAGTCCGGTTCCCGTTTTCCCCTTTCCCTGGTCCACCTCCTTCTCTCCCCTAGGCAGGCTTTCCGGCGTATGGCGATCTCTTCGGACCACTAGTGGACAGGTCTCCTCTTCCACTGCGGTCTCGTCGAAAGGCACGTCCGGCTGAGAATGCTTTGAATCTGCCCGACACACTTCTTCGGGTCATCTTCTGCCCCGTCGAAGCACGTCACGGTCATCTCCGCCTCCACAGCTTTCAGCGCCTCTTCGTCGATCTTCCACGACTTCTTGGCCTGTTCCTTCCTCCGTCGATCGGCGTGATTCTTCCTGGCCTTACCGGATGCTTCTAGGCCGAACGTGATGTAATGGTGATCACTGAGATTCTCGATCTCAGTGTGCACCCTCCACCCGATCAGCCTGCCGGTGATGTTCTGTGCGGCCAGCGTCACGTCGATGACGGAGGAACTGCCTCCTCTTTCGAAAGTCGGGCTATCGCCTTCGTTGATAACGGCCATCTGCCTGCCCATCGCCCATTCAGCAACCATCGTTCCCCTCTCGTTTTCCACCCGGGAGCCCCATAGAGGAGACTTGGCATTCAAGTCTCCGGCCAGGATGACTGGTTCCATGGCCTCTCGGGCTGCTCCCCCGATGTCGTGGAGAAGGGTTTCCAGGTCTTCCAGGTCCCTGTCTGGTGAGAAGTAAGCGCCGATGATCATGCACTCTCCCGTCTCCAACCAAACATAGCCTCTACCCTTTCCTGACCGAGGTGTATATACCCGGTTGCCGAATGTTCGTATTGCCACCGTTTGACAGGTGTCAAGGGACCATCCGCTCCTGCAGAACCTGATGTTCGGCTCACAGACAACTGCGACGTCTATGTCCCACTGTTGAGCCGTAGCCATCAGCAGGTCCATAGCACCCCAGCATCTGTTTGCGTTGGTCTGCAGAAACTTCATTGGCGGTGTACTGTCCATTCTGGAGCTCGGGATCCACTTTTTAGTGGCGGGAAGGCGTCTACCCCAAGGTCCGCCGCTACCCCCTGATCTTGTGGGGGAGTCGTCCGGCGCCTGGCCTGCCTCTCCTTGTTGAGGGCTGCCTTAAAGGCCTTGCATCTCCCGGACCCCAGGATATGCTCCTCCCCATTGCACAGGGTGCAGGCGTGGCTCTCCTTGCAATCCTTTGCAAGGTGCCCCTCTTTGGAGCACATCCTGCAGAGCTTGCTGCGGTCCGGCCCTTTGCACTGGTTGGCTAGGTGCTCGAAGCTCCAGCACTTAGAGCACTTCTTCAGCTCGATCCTCCGCTCAACCAGGCACCGCACGGGCCCCACCCTCAGCTCGCCCTCTCGGAGGAGCTTCTCTGCCTTGTCCTTCTGCAAGGTAATGGTCGCCACCTGCGTGTTGTTGAAGTGTGGCCTCATGGCTCCCACTTTGGTGGCCTCATCTTCCCCCACAGCCAGGTTCACTGCCTCGAGGATATCCTCTTTGGAGGCTAGGTCGTCCAGGCCCCTCACGTGGACGACCTCAATCCTCTGCCGGGGTCTCATATCTTGGACCTTCAGGCTGTGGGCTTCGAGTGCCTTTCTGACCTGGTCCCTGGCCCTGTCGTCTTTGTTGAGCACTATGAGGAGCTTGTCCTCCCTAGTGCTCCTGAGCGACCTGATCTGCTCGCTACCCGGCTTATTCTGGATGGCCTCCCTGACACCCTTCAACACCTCCTTGAAGGCCCTTCCTTTCCCTTCCACCGTCAGGGCGAAAGTGTCTCTTTCTTTCCTCAGCGGGGGAGCTGTCGTCGTGTTCTTTTTACGCTCTTTGGTCGTAAAAATCACTACGTTGCTCTTTGCGTCTTTGAACACCGCCTGGGTCATATTTTTTAGCCTATCCTCCGACATCTTATTGATGTGGTGGATGGCCACCTCAGCGTCATCTTTGGTTTCATCCTTCAGTGCTTGAAGGCGTGCCCAGACCGAGGCTTCTGCGCCGTCGTGGTTGATTCTTACAACCTTCTGGGTGGTCTCTACCCTCGCCCCATCCTGGCCCTTTCGCCGCGTGACTTGTTCCATCACCGCGAAGTCCTCCCGGATGTCCGCAATCTGCGGGAACCTCTCCTTATACAACTTCTGTATGGAGAAGTTCATGTCCGGGTCCGTAGGCTCCGCGATGACGCACTTCACAGTCTCGCTTGTGGTAGCCAGCGGGTTGCCGATCTTCACCGTTACGTTACGGAACAGATCGTCATTCCACGGCAGATCCCCCACGGCCTGAAAATCGGCCAGCGACTGGACACTGTCCAGGCTCGCCAGCCTCTTCTCAGGACCTCCTCGGGTCCAAGCCTCGGTCTGGGTAGACATCTCGATGGTTTCCCCAACTGTTTGGGTGCCTATCGAGACCGTCTCCCCACTCTCCTGCCTTACGACTTTGCCTTCCTGATTTAACAGGTCGGCATAGTCACTGAAGAAGGATTTAACTTTATCCCTCCGCAGCTTCCCCGCTAGGCCCTTAAGAGTCTCCGCCGTCTCTTTTATCTCTCGTTTGGTGTTGGAATGTTCCTTCACCAGAGCATCGAGGTCTTTAATTTTATCGATCAACTTAAAGATCGTAAGTTCCAAGAGGCGTGGGTCATCGCTGTCCCTACGCTTTCTTTTCCCTATTTCCTCCTCTGGAGTGCTATCGAGGTCGAGGATTTCCACCTGTGTTTGCACTTCCATTGAGGCCTGAGTCTTGTTAAGTTCCGCGGACGGCGGAGATCTCATGACGGTTGACCGTCTTTCGAAGGGGTTACTCGGCTGGCCGTCGCCGAAGGGCCCCCATCACCCGAAAACTTTTCTCGTGGCTAATGGCGTGACTCGTTGTTCGGTCACGCCAGAACTAGACGGTGTTACCGTCAGGACGCTGTTGCCCCCCCCAGAACCGATGGGGCAGTTCCTTGTATTAAGGAAGAGGGATTTCGCCGGTTTGGCGTTACCCTCCTGGGGAATAATCCTAGTGTTATCAGGGTCCATTTTAGTTGTGGAGATCGTTTGGCACCTGGTGAAGATGGTGCTTACCAGGTGTGCCCCCCCACCACGTCAAGGCGATCTCCATCGGGGGGGAACCTAACCTAACCAAACCTAATCTAACCTAGCGTAACCTGACCTTTTTTTTTCATAGATGGAGAACGCATTTACGCGCACTGAGACGTAAACATATCAGTAGTGTGGGCCTTTCGGTCGACCTTTAGGGTTGCTTACTCAAATAATAACAGCTGGGGAACGGCCTTTGCGGGTCCATGGCAAGTCGGCCGTGTGCCATCACGTAGTCGCGGTAGAGGCTATCCCTGTCCAGGAGTTCGCCCCTCCTCTCGTACGTCTGCATCACTAAGGCCTCCAGTTCTCCGGGATCGGTGGGCAGGTTTGCGCATCTCAGCTGCAGCCTGTCCACCGCCTCCGGCACTGGGAAGCATATCTTTTTCCCTAACGGATGCTGGAGCCTTAAAGCGGTCGTCAGGTTCCCCACCTCCTCGATGCGAGACATCTTGTGATTCTCCTCGAGGGCCCTATAGGTCGCCGCCGGGTCGTTCGCAGGTTTTTTCTCCTCCTCCTCTTGGGGAGTGGCTTGTTCCTCGGCCGCCTCTTTCACCTTTTTCCTGAACAGTGTGGATCCTCTGATCCACAGCTTTCTTGTCCAGGTACTCTCGGTCTCTGAGGACTGGCCGGCCTCCTGCTCTTCTTTGTCTCGTTTGGTCTTCTTCTCCCACCACTCTCTCGCTCTTTCGGCGTCACGGTGGGCTTTCTTCGTCGTCTTTTCCTGTTTCCTCTCCTCATTGTCGTCATTAGGGTGTGGTTCCATGGTGGTGGTCTCTCTGGTACCTTTCCTTCTCCGACAGGACGCTTCTGACATATCCGTGCACGGTTCTCTAACCGGCCTCGGACTCAGTCATCAGTCTAACCACTGTTTCGGGTGACAGCTCCCGGCCTACGGCTACCTCTGTGTTTCGCCGTGGGATCTCCCACCGCGAACACTCGAGCACCGCATGGCCTGGGTCATCCTGCTCCCCGCAGTGGTCGCAAGCCGCGCTTTCCGCCTTACCGATGCGGGCCAGATAACTGTTGCAGTTTCCGTGCCCGGTCAGGAACTGGGTTAGGAAATACTCCGTTTCCCCCGCTTTCCTGCCGAGCCATGTCCTGATATCAGGTATCAACTGCCTCGTCCACCGTCCTGTTGCGGAGTCATTCCAGTCTTCCTGCCATCGGTCCAAGATTTGCTCTTCGATGCCCCTCCTGTTGCGTGTTCCTTCTCGGTACACCCTGCAACGACCCTTGATCATGAGTGCGTCTGGCGGGTATCCCGCAATGACGCATAGGGCATTCGAGGACACTGTCCGGTACGCTTGGGTGACTCTGATGTTAATCACCCTCTGTACCCTTTCGATCCTGGATCGATGGCAGGCGCGCCTCATCGCTCCCTCCCAGGCCGGGCAGGCGTAGAGGACTACCGAGTAGACGGCCGACGCCAGAACTCTGCGCGTCCTCTGCTCTGGGCCTCTCTTATTGGGCATCAGGCTCATGAGTTTCCTCATGACCCGCGTGGCCTTTCCGACGGCCTGCTCCACGTGGGACGACATCGAAAGGGTCCTATTAAGGTACACTCCCAGGTACTTAATGCACTCCTTCGTCGTGACTGTCGTCCCCCCTGCCCGGAATGTGGCGGTCAGGACCTTCCTCCTGCCTCGCGCCACAATTGCTTCTGTCTTATAGGCCGCGATGGTTATTCCCATGGGTGCCGCCTTCCCGAGTATTCTCTCCAGGGCCAGGCTCCCTTGCTCCTCTAGGGCCGTCTTGTTCTTCGCTGTCACGATCGCTATTAGGTCGTCCGCATATCCCACCAGGCTGGTATGTGGGATATTAGACCCTAGCATTTCATCGTAAAACAGTTCCACAGCGTCGGCCCTAGAATAGAGCCTTGTGGTACTCCACAGGTCACTTCTAACCGCTGACCCGGGCTCACTTCCAGCTTCCTGTCTGAGAGGTAGCTCTTCACGATGTTCGTTATCCGTGAGCTTATCCTCATCCTGACTAGGGCTGACATGATGCCGGGCCATGGTGCAGAATTGAAAGCATTCTGCACGTCTATGGCGATCAGAGCGCTGACTGGTTTGTCCCGGTAGGTTACCTTCTGTGCCTCCTCTTCCGTGGTCAAGTGTACGACTCGGCGGACCGCGTCCACCGTAGATCGTCCCTTACGGAAACCAAATTGGACAGGTCCGTCCCCTCCCCCATGTCACGCTCAAGTCTATTGAGAATTAGTCTCTCATAGACCTTCCCCATGACATCCAGGAGGCATATTGGCGTGTACGACACCGCGTCCGTGTCGACTTTCTTTGGTTTCGGGATCGCCTTGACGTGGTGGGGGGGCACACCTGGTAAACAACATCTTCACCAGGTGCTTAACGATCTCCACATCGAATATGGACTCTGCAAATGCTAGGACTATTCCCCAGGAGGGTAGCGCCACACCGGCGAAATCCCTCTTCCTTACTACAAGGAGCTGCCCCATCGGTTCTGGGGGGGGGGGGCAACAGCGTCCCGACGGTGACACCGTTGAATACTGGCGTGGCTGAACAACTAGTCACGCCATTGGCCACAAGGAAAGTTTTTGGGCGATGGGGGCCCTTCGGCGACGGCCAGCCGAACAACCCCTTTGAGAGACGGCCAACCGTCATGAGATCTCCGCCGTCCGCGGAGCATAATAAGACCCCGGCCTCAATGGAGGTGCAAACGCAGGTTGGAATCCTCGACCTCGAGAGCACCCCCGAGGAAGAAATAGGGAAAAGGAAGCGCAGGGACAGCGAGGACCCGCGCCTACTAGAACTAACGATCCTCAAGATGATTGAGAAGATCAGAGACCTTGATGCCCTAGTGAAGGAGAATTCCAACACTAAACGGGAGATCAAAGAGACGACGGAGACCCTCAAGGGCTTAGCGGGAAGGCTGCGGAAGGAGAAGGTGAAATCCTTCTTCACCGAGGTAGCCGACCTAATAAGTCAGGGGCAGGAGATCAAAGTCTGTAGGCACGAGAATGTAACGCAGCAGACTACCGGCACCCAAACCAACTGGGAATGAGCGGAGATCTCCACCCAGACAGAGGCCTGGAAGCGCGGGGACCCCGACAGGACGGTTACCAGCCTGGAGGGAGTGATATCACTCGCCGACTTCCAGGCCGTGGTGGACCGTCCGCGGAAGGGAGACCTGATCCAGAACGTGACGGTCCAGGTGGGAAACCCACTAGCTACGCCAAATGACACAGTCAAATGTGTCATAGTCGAGCCGTCTGACCAGGGTATGAGCTACTCCATCCAGAAGCTCTACAAAGACCGATTCCCCGAAATCGCGGAATCTATAGAGGACTTCTCGGTATTGGAGCAAGTGACCAGGAAAAAAACCGACTCCGGGGACAAAACCCTGACCTGCCAGAAGATGGTCAAGATCAGGTACGACGGAAAAGAAGCCTCTATCTGGGCCGGACTTGAGGCGCTGAGGGAGGAGGTCAAGGAAGACCCAATCGTTGCCATCCACCACATCAACTCGATGTCGGAGGATAGGCTGAAGCGCTTGGCGCAGACGATCTTCCGGGACACCCCAACCAAGGTAGTCATTTTTACCACCAGTCAGAGGAGGAAGGATGAGAAAACGGCCGCGCCACTGAGCAAGGCCAGGGACACCTTCGCCCTGACGGTGGAAGGTAAGGGACGGGCCTTCAAGGACGTGCTAAGAGGCGTCAGGGAGGCCATCCAGAACAAGCCAGGGTGCGACCAGATCCGGTCCCTGAGGAGCACTAGGGAGGAGAAGCTCCTTATAGTGCTAAATAAGGACGACAAGGCCAGGGACCTAGTCAGGAAGGCGCTGGAAGCCCATAGCCTGAAGGTCCACGATATGAGACCTCGGCAGAGGATGGAGGTCGTCCACGTGAGAGGCCTGGACGACTTGGTCTCGAACGAGGACGTTCTCGGTGCCGTGCACCTGGCAGTGGGGGCCGACGACACCATCAAAGTCGGACCACTAAGGCCACATTTCAACAACACACAGGTGGCAACGGTCACTCTGCCGAAGGAGAAGGCCGAAAAGCTCCTTAAGGAGGGGCAGATGAGGGTGGAACCCGTGCGCTGCTGCGTGGAGCGGCGCATTGAGCTAAAGCGATGCTCCAAATGCTGGAGATACGAACATTTAGCCAGCAAATGCGACGACCCAGATCGCAGCAAGCTCTGCAGGGTATGCTCTAAGAGTGGGCACCTTGCAAAAGATTGCAATGAGAGCCGCGCTTGTGCCCTCTGTAACGGAGAGGAGCATATCCTGGTGTCGGGAAGATGCAAGGCTTTTAGGGCAGCCCTCAACAAAGAGAGGCAAGCCCGGCGCCGGAAAGCTCCCTCACAAGATCAGGGGGAGACGGTCGACCTCGGCACGGATGCCTTCCCGCCCCTGAAGGGGGTCCCGAAAATCTCAGAATGGACGGTACACCGCAAATGCAACAACTATTGTAGACATTCAATAAACGCACTCGAATGAATTCAGCCAAAAGCCAACCTAGATTGGAAATGATTGGGAATGAGCGACCTACATCACCGCTCCCCTCTTGAACAAAAAGAATGCTATGATATTTATACATTCTTTTAAAAAAAATGGCAAAAGAAACATTATACATTCTTAATTGAAATTCGGACATCATCTGGTTGCTTGGGAACTTGCTTTAGAAATGCACGCACACATCCACAATGGAGGGTGAAAAGATCTTATGACTTGTACCTATTTCCGGAGGGATGTATAACATTCCGTCTCCAAGTATCAAGTTCATTGTTGAGATACCCTTTACCCTGTCTTGCTATACTTTCTTTATTTTCACTCACTAGGATCCTACTCTTATTGTGAAAATACTTGTCAGAGATATTCTTTGCTTGTTTACCAACCCTCTCAGTGTGGATGCTATCAATCTTTCTATCAAGCCTATTTTACCATCAAGTTAGATGTGATACAAAAATTACCCAATCAAATAGCTAATCCCAAACGATCTCGTCATTTTCAATTACTATCCATATTGTAAAGACATTCACTTAAAATGCGATATATTACTTGTTACTAGTGAATTAAAATCTCAACATTAATATATACTAAGAGTCTGTGAACTGGTAACGCACTCTTAGATCGATCTCAATCTAGTACTAATTATCTTAAATGCACATCAACTTGAATCGAATTTACGTTGGAAATAAGTTGAGTATTTACTATACGGTATATCATCATGAGAATATAACCCATTGATTGGCTATTAATCGATGTATATATCCATTGTCTGTGGAAAAGAACATCTTCCACTGTTCCTATCTTATTCAAATCTACTTGTACAACTGCAGAGACTCCTCGGACACCTCGGGTGGAATGTTTGGTGATCCCATCTTACTCCCCGAAGTGTGAGTAGACATTGGTTCGATGTTGCCGCTTGGCTTGGGTACGGCGGAAAGTGTCAAGATCATTTCAGCTCCGTCGGTTCTCTCTGAACTCATCGCAGTGATCTCCCTGCTTTGGACTCGTCCACAGCAGAACGCACGAGCCCGGTTCTGCTTCCAAATGACTGTACCTATGACACTAGAAACTAAAATTACCGCCAAGACAATGAATACCCATAGCCAAAAATTACTATCTATTCCTTTTCTCCCTTTTATTTTCTCAATTTTCCGTAGTAAGTTCTTAATTTTGATACTACTCTCCCTGTGGCCTGCCTCACTTAGATCACTTATTACTTCCGGCTCAAATATAGCCTCCTTTGTGTCTTCGTGGGTCAGTGTCAACACTTCGGAAGGTCTTATTAATGTTGTTAATTTAGGTAGGGTTATTTTAAAATCTATATTGACATTGATGAAAGTCTTTCCATTCGTGAAGGGAAATATGGTCATATCGCTGTTACTTAGTAAACAATTCGCTTTACCAACAAGTATCCCTGTTCCGGCAATCTTATACTCGGAACGGAAACTTGTGGAAGCACTGCCAGTTGCTCTACACTGCTCTATGATACTGGCTTCCTTATCCAGACTATAGACCCAGAATGACTCATCTGGTGAACGGAACCATCTGGGTTGAAAACCATGAGGCAGGATACGCCTGTCGCATAACCTTGCGGCCTCCTCCTCTCTTCCAAGGAACATGGCCATTTCGCAGGCTGGAACTGGCTGCGAAAATACAGCGAAGTCCGCTGGGCAGACAACAAATGTACCGGAAGTACACTGTTCCATATCATTCCTATCGAGCAAGACATATGTGTTCCTATCTCCGCTGATTGCTAAGTAATCTGCAGTGTTTTCTACAGTAACACCCATTCCCAACTTGGAGTCCACGTAGGGTAGAGACCGTATGCGAAATAATTCAAAATTACGGTTGGCTGCCTTGAGTGGAATATGTATAAACAAACGAACGGTCGTCGCTGTGGCTATTGCTTTAACGGTTGCGATTTCATAGTATAAATAAACCGAGTCCATGCTAGTGGAGGACAATAGCATAACCTCATTCGGTAGGGAGAGTGCCACCTCTCGTAGCAGCCTAGAAAGGTTAGCAGGAGGAATACAAATCGAGCTGAGTCTCCCATTCGCGGTAACATCTTGGGCTTCCTGAACTTGCATTAGCTTCTGTTTAGCATGTATAAGAGCTACTTCGACGTTGCGTACGGTCGTTGTTATCTGCAGGTAGAATTTCAATTCATTTGCTAATCGTTATGTCATATTGTGAAAAATAGGTGTTAAACTTACTAAACTTACCTTTTTCCAAATAGGCGTCGCTCCCTTCAACAACGTCTACTATCCTGATTATAACTCGCTTGGCCAGTGCGGAGGCGGGTAACACGATGCGTGATGAGGGGAGGGTTATTAGAATAGGTTGTCGAAAAGTGAAAGATAGGCAACTGAATACAGGATATGGAAATGAGTTTATTTAGGAAATTTAGAATTACAAGAAAAGCTAAGTAAATAAAGATTCGGTACTCATCCTCCCTCAGACACGGTCGGCGTTATTATCAAGAAATTGGCATCGTCGGTCTCGTCGGGTCCACGCTCTCCTCCCTCTCTTCTCGTCGACGTCTGATCTTCTTCCTTCACTGGCTTCAACTGTCCTCTCTCTCCACCGTGTCATTCACACCTGCCGTTGTCGATCTCGTTAATCTCGTTACCTACGCCTCCGCCTGGCTTCGCTAGGCGCGGCTCTACGGGCGATTTAGTCCCTCGATAGGCCTGGTCATGGATCGATACCGAGTCCTGACGATATTGGGACTCAGTCCTGCGAATATTGGGACTGAGTCCTGACAATATTCTGTACTGAGCTAGTGAACATATTGAATTGTTTGTTTCTCTTCTACACGGTTGTCTAGATTTTGGATCACTGTCAGCTGCTCTTCAGCAATCTGAATTAGGTTATCCTGGGTTATGCTCAAGGCTTGAATCGTGTCGTTTATTGAGCTCACTGCGTCGGCATCAGCTACTCCAAAAAGAAATTTCAAGACCTTACCCCCAGCATTTACCATGCCGCGCCTACCCCTTGCATAGTACACAGGCTTAGAGTCCCCAGCCCTCACTTGTTTGCAGTTGAAATCGTCATTGCTGACAGTAACAGCAATATCAACGGCTTCCTTGAGTTGAGCAGGCATTCTATACCTCACCTGTTGCCCCGGATTACCGCTCAGTCCTGCGACAAAAGCTGCCAGCAACCTTCTTTCTCCCTCCTCATCAATAACCTTCTGAATCTGTGGGTTATCAACTTTTCGGATAGTCCGAAGTGAAAGTTGCTCGCATCGATCCGCAAAAGCCGACTCACCAGTCGCTTGTTTTACCGTCTGGAGGTTCGAGTAGTGAACCTGGTCGGGTTGTTTATCCCGAAAGCGTTCACAAAATGCGTGTTTGAAATCCTTACAGCTCACCTCGAAAGACTGAATAGCTACCATACTACTCAAGAATTGGGCCGCCGCACCCTTAACCTTCAGACCAATGATCTCGATTTTATCACGATCGTCCCACTTACCTATTCGTGCTGCTTTGCCAACAGTGCCGAAAAAATCTGACAGTGTCACACTCGACGTTTCCCCTTTCCATACGTCTATAAGATTACTCGTAGACATATCCTGAATTTGGCTGTTAATCCTACAGTTCTAAAGGTCCATTTCGCTAGCACCCCCAAATTGGAAAAGGCGAATTATTTTTTTGTGCTCGAAACTGCAACGTTTGTGCTCAACTCGTTCGCCCGCTAATTAAAAATTAATTTGAGGGTGCCAGCGAAATGCCAGCACCCCCAAATTGAAAATTCTAGTTTTTTTTCTCGCCAATCGTTTGTGCTTCGTTTGTGCTTGTTTGTGCTCGAAACCGTATCGTTTGTGCTCAACTCGTTCGCCCGCTAATTAAAAATTAATTTGGGGGTGCCAGCGAAACGACAGCACCCCCAAATTGAAAATTCTAGTTTTTTTCTCGCCAATCGTTTGTGCTTCGTTTGTGCACGTTTGTGCTCGAAACCGCATCGTTTGTGCTCAACTCGTTCGCCCGCTAATTAGAAATTAATTTGGGGGTGCCAGCGAAATGCCAGCACCCCCAAATTGAAAATTCTACTTTTTTTTCTCGCCAGTCGTTTGTGCTTCGTTTGTGCACGTTTGTGCTCGAAACTGCATCGTTTGTGCTCAACTCGTTCGCCCGCTAATTAAAAATTAATTTGGGGGTGACAGCGAAATGCCAGTACCCCCAAATTGAAAATTCCAGTTTTTTTTCTCGCCAATCGTTTGTTTCGTTTGTGCTTGTTTGTGCTCGAAACCGCATCGTTTGTGCTCAACTCGTTCGCTCGCTAATTAGAAATCAAATTGGGGGTACCAGAGAATGACAGCACCCCCAAATTTTGAACAATTTTTGAAAATTCATTCAAACGAATTACTGTTGAATAGTTATAATTCTGCATTATAGGTCAACTTGATATCTTGCTTCTCTAGTAATATTTCGGATTATGAAATTAGTATTGTTTGATTATTTGTACTTAATTATACAAACCAATCAGGGTTGTTCTTAAATGTAATATTATCCAGAAAGTTCAGAATTACGGTCTTGTTCCTGATGAAGATAATCGACAGAGGCAGTTCTGTTTCCATGGTGGTTGTTACAAATACGTTAAATGAGGTAAGTACAGAATTGAGTGATGGTATTAACGGACTGCATTTCTATCACACCTAGTTTATCTGTTGTAATATTGCAAATAATAATACAATGGAAGAATTGCCCTTTTCCCAACTCTATTATTTTATTTGTTCTTTGTTGTTTGTGTGCGCTCCAAATGGCAAACGTTTCAAAAGACATAATTTTTTATCCATATTAGCATGAGGTCCTGTTTAATCTTGTGTTTCCTGATGGTGTAACTTATCAATACTATATTGCATGACCTCGTTGTCTACACTCCTCCAAAATCTAACATGACGAGCTCTAATTATGCCGTAAATGCCAATCAATAGCACTCAATCAATTCGAATCATTCGAGTGCAGATCAAATTTTTAGCACCTTGACAAGTACTAATTGCATGAAAATTATATACTAGTTGTCTGACTTGAATCATTTAATTAGCACCCCAATTAGGCACTAAATGGTGGAGTGTTGGACAAAGTATTATGAGTAGAAGGGGAAGCGGGGAGGGTATTCAAAACAAGAATGGTGTGTTAGAAAAAAAAAATCCAATATTTCCTCTATGGGAAATTTTCAATAGGGTTAACCAAAATTTCGTTATTGCTTCTCACAGAAGTAATTAACCACCGATTGAACTCCAAGGACGTACATTTTTTAGATATTTAATCAATTTGTAATATGTCAGAATATTTCATTGTAACTAGAATGTATGGTATTTCTGGGATTTAGGAACAGTTAGTTAGTCTGTGAATTGATTTGAGATATCAATATGATTTTTCATAAAAATGAAAATTCCTAATATGTAGTAGGGGTCAAGAAAGTCAAGAATTTTATTGAATATCCATTTTTCACAATCGTTTCAAGGTACCAGGTTAAAACCCCATTCAGGATAGATATTTTTACAATGTTGCAATCCTATATCCATTTCCCGCTTTAATCGATGGAGAGATGCCCACATAATCACAAATATTATTATTCCAGAATATTATAATTCAATACATTTTTCAATAACCACTTATATCACCTATGAACTAATCCTGAATATATGTACTTATCTTAGTTGTCATTGGTACTAATTTATAGTCAATACTTCAGACATTCCTGTATACATACAAATTTAAATAAGCTATCGCAATCAAGTATCAACAAGTACACAGTTATTAGTGTATGGCAATTACTATTTCACTTTTATACGATTTCAATTCCAGTAGCACTGGCCATAATTTTCAGGATAGTATGATGTGTACAATAATTATGAAAAAAATAGCGCCTTAAATTTTGGTATCTTAAACTGTCAGTATATGTGTTATGAAATTAAAACTATGTAATCAATCATCAAAATGAACGTGTGGTCAAAATCTAGAACTTTCAAATGACGAAGGGACTTTGAATATAATTCTCAGAGGTGATATCACCAGTCTGAAACAAACGTTGTTAATAATAACAATTAAGTAGGCCTATAATAAGAATATTATTAACAATAATAATAATGAACAAAAATAATGATGACAATAATAATAAAAATAATAATATTAGATCCAGATACGAATAATATGTAATAATATAGTATTTATGCATTTTCTTAGGTCCAGTTTTACGAATAATACATTTTCTAATAAGCGGGCGAACGAGTTGAGCACAAACGATGCGGTTTCGAGCACAAACGTGCACAAACGATTGGCGAAAAAAAAATTGAATTTTCAATTTGGGGGTGCTGGCATTTCGCTGGCACCCCCAAATTAATTTCTAATTAGCGGGCGAACGAGTTGAGCACAAACGTTGCAGTTTCGAGCACAAACGTGCACAAACGAAGCACAAACGATTGGCGAGAAAAAAAACTAGAATTTTCAATTTGGGGTGCTGGCATTTCGCTGTCACCCCCAAATTAATTTCTAATTAGCGGGCGAACGAGTTGAGCACAAACGTTGCAGTTTCGAGCACAAACGTGCACAAACGAAGCACAAACGACTGGCGAGAAAAAAAACTAGAATTTTCAATTTGGGGGTGCTGGCATTTCGCTGGCACCCCCAAATTTCACCCCAAATTTCTAATTAGCGGGCGAACGAGTTGAGCACAAACGATGCGGTTTCGAGCACAAACGTGCACAAACGAAGCACAAACGATTGACAAAAAAATAATTCGCTTTTTCCAATTTGGGGGTGCCAGCGAAATGGACCTCAGTTCTAGCCTTATCCTCTTTCAGTCTCGCTACCTCCTCATTTAAACTTCTAATTTGATCGCACAACTGTTGAAGATCGAAATTGGAAACTTTTCATTTATTTATTTATTTATTTATTATGTCTTATTTACATATGCGAAGTTCGGTCGTAGTTGACCGCTCTTCCACTTGACCTATTTAAAATACACCATATCGATTGCAAACAAAGAATAAACATAACACCATAAAGTATTATGGCCAAAAGTAAACTATATGATCATATTATGATGATTAACAATACATAATGGAAAACAAATAATGATATTTTAATAATAATAGATGCTTAGTTATAACAAATAAATTATTCACACGTGAACTGCGTATTGCTATAGCAATTTCAATGTACCATAGTAATAGTACTACTAATAGTCTTGTAACTTAGTGGAGGTAGGCCCTATCCATCAGCTGGAACTGCTAATATTACTATCGCTACGCTACAAAGTTAAAACAAAATAATAATACAGAATATTAGTTGAGAGAGTATATAATTGAAATACATAAGTGACAAGAGAATATGAATAGAACAATATAGTATACTGAATATTATAGATAATTGATTATAGGTTTCAATTATTTGATTCATAAAACAGAAGATGTAATCCCTAATTCTATTTTTAATTATTATTACACATAATTTTGATGTTTGCTAGTTCTTATAAATAGCTTGTACCTTTGGATTGTTCTCTGAGAATATAAGATTTACATTGGTTTTTAAAAGAATTTGCAGTTGTTCTGTGTTTAATATCAGATGGTAATCTATTCCACAGTTTTGGTGCTAGGATGGAAAAGGATGTACTACGTGCTGTGGTTGTGTGTTTAGGAATAATCAATGAGTGATGTCGCGTATTATGAGAGTGAATATCACTTGCTGATGTTAACTTTGAATATAGATAATCAGGAGAGTGATCTTGTAATACTTTATATGTCATTGTAAGTATATGCAGAACTCGCCTATTTTCCATATTCAGAATTTGAAGTCGGTCTGATGTCTCAGGGATAACATGATCAAATTTCCTGATATTTAACGAGTATCTTATGCATGAGTTTTGAATATTCTGTACTTTCTTACCTATTTGTTTATTAACACCTATGTACACAATATCACCATAATCGAAAAGAGATAAAATTAGAGAGTCAGTCAGTCGAAGCTTACATATTACATATTTATTTATTCATTACAGATTGTTCATAAAACAGGTGGTAATGGTTACTATACCTAATGAAATTACAGTCAAACATACTCGATATAATTATACTTCATTTTTTTCTTAGCTCTCTTCTTAAATCACCAATCTTCGTTATGTTCTTGATATCTTCTTCCAATTCATTCCATTCCCGCGTCGTTCTTTGTATAAATCCATATTTACCTACTTCTCTATCTACTTTTTCCACTTCCATTCTTACCCCTCCCCTTGTACTTCTTTGTAATCCCTTTCCAATTCTATTGCTTAATTCATCCCATCCTGTATATTCATTCTTGACTCTAACAAAATTGCACATTCTTTCTATTTGTCTTCGTTTCGCCAAATTTTCCCATCCCATTTCCTCAATCATTTTACTGGGTCTTTCTATAACTTTTTCAACCACATCCTTATCGTTCCTGATAATCTTCCAGCGCTTCTCTCTCCCCAATACCCTTCTTGCAGCAACCCTTTGGACGTTCTCCACAGCCTTTATTAGTCCAACTTCATGCGGATCCCAGACTGAACTAGCATACTCAAGCATTGGCCGAATCAGACTCATGTATGCCTTCTCTTTTATTTTCATCCCTGTCCCCTTCAACTGCCTCATGATAAAATTTAAGGATCGTATTCCCTTTTTTGAGATATTTCTAACATGTTCCCCCCACCCTAAGTTTTTATTTATGTAAAGTCCAAGATATTTATATGCTTCTACTTCCTCAAGTGTAGAATCTCCCATTTTATAAATCTTATTCACTTTTTTCTTGTTACTGCTGCTAGAGAAGTGCACCACTTTACATTTTCCAACATTAAGTCCCATTAAATTTATTTTAACCCATTCATTAATTCTGTCCAAATCTCCTTGTAACTGATTTTCCTCCCTCTCACTCCTAATGGTGCTATATACCACACAGTCATCAGCAAATAGACGAATTCTTGATTGAATTCCGATTTGAAGATCGTTTATAAATATATTGAATAGAAGGGGTCCAATTACACTTCCTTGTGGTACCCCAGAAGTAACTTTCACCATATCAGAAATTTCATCACCTACTTTTACTTTTTGTGATCTACCTTTTAAGAAGGACTCCACCCATCTTGTTATCCTCTCATGTTTTGTTATTTGTTTCAACTTTGAAATCAGAAGTTTATGAGGTACTTTGTCAAAAGCTTTTTCAAAATCCAAAAAGACGGCAGATATTTTACCCCCCTTGTCTAAAGTATCAGACAGTTCCTGCGTGAATCCTTGCAGTTGGGTTACACATGAGTAACCCTTACGAAAACCATGTTGTCCATCAAATATTCCACCATTATTATCAACAATTAATTTGATTTCTGTATCAATTAACCTTTCCATAATTTTGCATATTGAGGAGGTGAGGCTAACTGGTCTGTAATTACCCAAATTTGATTTTTCTCCCCCTTTATGTATTGGAGTGATCATTGCTTTTTTCCAGTCCTCGGGCACAGTTCCTGAATCTATTGAATTTTGAAAAATTAACATTAAATACGGTATTAACTCTTTTCCCGCCAACTTGATAAATTTGTTATTAATCCCATCGTGACCGGGAGCTTTATTTCTATTCAGTTTATCAATTATTCTCTGGATTGCTGTTTCAGTGAATTTTATTTTATTTTCCTCTACTCCCAATTGATGAATTTGATCATTCTCTACTTCATTCTCCCCATTCAAAGTCTGTTTTTGAAAAACTTCACCATAATAATTATTTAATGCGTATGCCTTTTCTTTATTCGATATGAACTCCACTCCTTTTCTGTTAATAAGAGTTGGCATATCGTTTCTTCCTCTTTTAGTATTATTTATGTACTTGTACATATTATTCCAACTTTTATTCTGGTCCTGCTCATCAAACATCCCCCGTAGAAACTTATCCTTTGCACTTTTCTTTTCTTTATTCAGATCTGATCTGAATTTCCTTCTCATTTCTATATCTCCCCCTTTACCTCTGTTCATATTATGAAACTTTCTTGCTTTCCTTTTCAATTTTCTAATTGATTTATTATAATAGATTGGATCTGCACTTTCAGATATTAATTTATTGGGAACAAACTTCTCAATAGCGTTTAAACATATGCTTTTGAAAGTGTCCCATTTTTTGTCTATATCCCCCTTCTCCTCAATCCAGTAATTCCTCCAATAATTTAAATGTAACTTAATTTTGTTGGTATCCGCCTTTTTATAGAACCAGACTTTCTTCTGTACCTTTATTTCATCTTTTACTCTATTTGCAATTAATTCTACTGTTGGAATATTATGGTCACTGATACCAACGTCCACGATAGTTCTCAACCACTTTTCCGGTGGTCTGACTAGGATAACGTCCAAAAGGTTATTACTACCTGTCCTAGTTAATCTAGTACCCTCCGTAACCGTTTGCACAAATCCTTCACTCATTATTTCATAAACAAGTTCTTGCCTTCTATTCGTGCTACTTCCTACAGTCCCTTCTTCCCAATTTATTCCTGGTAAATTCAAGTCTCCAGCAACTATTACATTCCTTTTATTAGCACTTTCAACCACTCTTTCCCTAATCTTGACAAGAATATCATTATTAGAATTTGGTGGCCTATATCCCGCAATTATTATAAACATTTCTGTTCCGAACTTAATTTCTAATCCCATTAACTCTACTGCTTCTTCTATCCACAAGATTCTCCCATTCAACTCATTTTTTAATCCCAGCAATATACCACCCCCATGTCTGTTTCTGTCTCTTCTGAATAAGCTGTAACCCCCTACCTCTATCTCTTTATCGGTGTAGCCATCGTCCAGCCAGGTTTCCACAAGTACGAAAATATCGGGATTTATAGTGTCTACTACTGTTCTTAATTCGTCGAGTTTATTGCATATACTTCTGCAATTAACTAATGTTATTTTTAATGTATTTTTTACTCCCATCTCAATATCCTTCTGTTTCGATTTGTCTCCCCTTTCCATATCATTTCCTAGGCCTACCTCTATTCTGCTACTTTCAATCGTATTTAGTCACAAGCTAGCTCTTCTTCTCATCTTCTCGGCGACTCTTCCCATCAGTTTACCCAGTTTCTCTGCTCCCAATTTGTTTAAATGGATCCCGTCAGCCTTCAAATGTTCTTCATGTACCCAACAGTTAGACTCAATGTACACCACTCGTTCTCTGATGCACAATCGCTCAGTAGCAGCGTTGACTCTATCAATAAGCTCTCTATTTTCATCTTTTCTGTATATAATCCCACTAACTGCAACTCGACTTTCTCCGAACTTCTTTTTCGCAGCTTCAATCAATTCCTTCATTCCTTTGTTCATTATATCTTGTCCATCCCCTCTTTGTCTCATCTCTTTCAAATCATTTCCTCCTACGATCAGAATAACTCCTTTACCATCGACTTCCCTTTTCTTCATTTCATCCACCACTCTCCTCATTCTGAATACACCAATTCCTGGTCTCACATCCACCTCTACACTGGATCCCGTGCCGACGCTTGTTCCACGAACAATCGAGCTTCCCAGCAGTACAATACTCTTTTTGGTTATTTGTTTACTTTCCTCTTTAGATCTAACAGATTCCATCTCGACTTCACCAAATTTGCTGACTTTATTTTTGTCTTCCATTTCTTCTTCTGGAATAAACTTCAATTGCGTTTCCTCTGCGTTTATATTCTTCCGCGTCTGCTCGTCTTCGTTATTCATAGTTCTCAAACATTCAACTTTACTTTGTTCGGCATATTTCCCTTTCTTCAATTGTTTCCCATTCGTTTTCTCCTCATTCATAATAATTTTAGGGATATTCTCATTTTTTCCCTTGTTAACGTTTTTCTTTCCCTCAATACATGCTTCCCTTTTCTTCTTATCTTCTCCTTCCCTGCACTTTCCACAGCTCCACTTTAAGCCTGGTACATTTTGAATACACTTGTACTGTGCAGTACTTATATTTACACACGCTATATGCCACCACTGTGAACATTTTTCTGAACAGCATTGTATTGCTCTGTCCTTGACCTTCACTCCTAATCCACACTTCATACCACAAATTACATTCAATTCTTTCGGCAATGGTACCGTACTTAGCACTATCTCATTCCCACTATTGGTTTTCAGTCCCAATCTTGGTCTTCCCCTCGTTACTTTCTTGAATTCGGTCGTCATCTCGAAAAGTTACTTTTAACACCTTGGTTACAGTGGTCAATAATAATCATACACCTTGGTCAATATCTATCCAGATATCAGGATGACTGTGTAGAAAAAACAAACAAACACTAACCAAAAATTATATTCTCAGTAAATCCAAAAACTTACTATTCTTCAGAACTTTGGCGTCAATGAACAGATTTCACTGATTTATCATTCAAAATGATTCTCACATAAATCCCAATGGCAAGGTATGGTTGAATATCGTTGTAGATGCTTCTTTGTATCAATTTTCACAATTAATATCCAGCAACACAATTTCCACGACTGTTCGTTTACCTGGTTGCTAAGCTTAACTAAGCTAAACTGATTCATTCAGGTAGCCTAATCTTTGAATGAATATAACTAGGAAAACGCCTTATATGCGTTGTGAGATGAGCTTAGAAGTATGGAAATGTAGAATTAAGAATATTTGGTCGGCTCAATGTACATATACAGGCCATGGATCACTTCAAAGGTTTAAAAACCGCGGCTGTCTGTTGGTATATGGACCTTGGTTTCCAAACAATTAAACCAGTGCCTTCTTCATATACATCACAGATTTTAAACGTTTCAATTAGATGAGCGTAGCGAAGATTTTCATTCCATATACCGAAAAATTTTGGGCTTGGTTTTATGTTTTTTTTTTTTTTTTTTTTTTTTTTTTTTTGTTTTTTTTTGTGTGTAATTTTGTACGCGGCATACAAGTCAGGAAAAAGTTTCAATCAACTCGAAACTTTTTTTACAAATTGGTGTTATACCAGAATAGGTTGGGATTGTTTTTCAGAAAAATCGGTCGAACGGATTTTCCGGAAAAAAATCGGAAAGTATGGAAATTCCCCATAAGAATAGGCCAGGGGAGAAATACTTGGAATTTTATTTTTTTCAAAAGCTCTCAAATTTATACTGAGTGTGTAAAGATCTATCACACCTATATTAAGCGATTTATGGAACAATCGGATGTGAAATAACGAAGAAAACGCATTTTTAAGGTACTTTTTTACACATCAATAAAAGCAATTAAGAAAGCAATTAAGGAACTATTAAATATGAGCAACAAGTGTCACCAATAAATTAAAACGTTTAAAATCTGTGATGTATATGAAGAAGGCACTGGTTTGATTGTTTGGAAACCAAGGTCCATATACCAACAGACGGCCGCGGTTTTTAAACCTTTGAAGTGATCCATGGCCTGTATATGTACATTGAGCTGACAAAATGTTCTTAATTCTACATTTCCATACTTCTAAGCTCATCTCACAACGCATATAAGGCGTTTTCCTAGTTTATTGGTGACACTTGTTGCTCACATTTAATAGTTTCTTAATTGCTTTTCTTAATTGCTTTTATTGATGTGTAAAAAAGTACAAATAAAATGAGTTTTCTTCGTTGTTTCACATCCGATTGTTCCATAAGTCGCTTAAAATGTGTATGATAGTTCTTCCCACACTCAGTATAAATTTGAGAGCTTTTGAAAAAAATAAAATTCCAAGTATTTCTCCCCTGGCCTATTCTTATGGGGAATTTCCATACTTTCCGATTTTTTTCCGGAAAATCCGTTTGACCGATTTTTCTGAAAAACAATCCCAACCTATTCTGGTATAACACCAATTCGTAAAAAAAGTTTCGAGTTGATTGAAACTTTTTCCTGACCTGTATGCCGCGTACAAAATTACACACAAAAAAAACAAAAAAAAACAAAAAAAACAAAAAAAAATATAAAAAAAATAAAAACCAAGCCCAAAATTTTTCGGTATATGGAATGAAAATCTTCGCTACGCTCATCTAATTATTTACATGTCCATCCCAACTAAGAGTGGAGTCGAAAGTTATACCTAAATTACGAACTGATTTTTGAAATGGTATTGATTCATTATTTATAGCAATACTAATGTATAAATCTAACCTAAGCTTTTTAAGGAATATTTCGTGCCTATCGGTAAGATGAGTGATTTTTTGAATTTAATTGAAGTAGATTTGTACGTGACCAGTCCTCAATACTTTTTATGTCACTATTCAGTTTACTCACTATATCCGGAAAATCTTTTACTGAACCAGATATATAGAGTTGAGTGTCATCTGCATACTGATGAACTTTACAATAATTGATTTGAGATATAATATCTATTGAATATATATTAAAAATTAAAGGACCAAGTATCGACCCTTGTGGAAAGCCATTATGTGAGATGAGGGGATCAGAGGTCATGTCTTTTTCGTTATGACTAACATTAACAATTTGAGAACGATTGAATAAATAACTCCTAATGAGTTTTTGAGCAAATGGGGAAAGTCCATAGAAATTTAATTTTGCCAATAGAAGTTCATGGTCAATACAATCAAACGCTTTACTAAAATCTAACAACAGAAGGAGTGTTATATTGCCATTTTCAGCGGCCATCTTTATGTCGTCTATGATTGAAACTAATGCTGTGGATGTACTATGTGATTGTCTAAAACCCGATTGCTCGCTATTAAATAAGTCGATGCCCCAGTTCTATACTAGGACATCTCAGAAACATTCATTCTGAGATAATTGACATTTGAACTTTAAAATTGTATTGAGAATTGGTTTTTGAATCAATACGTTCAATACAAATACAGCCTCTTCGTGACACTATTGTTATATAATACCTCCTTTCAGAATAACTAATATATAACTAAATTTATTTAAATTAATGATTATATGTGATGTCTCGGTACAGAACTGAAATTTTATTTCAATCAAGGGAATATCTCATGCAGTGTATTGGCAATTGGTTCCATAATAATTAAAAACAGTACTACTTCATTTTTAACTTTGTTTATTCTAAAAAGTAATTATTATCATGTATTAATAAGTACCTACATACATTCAAGTGATGATATGGTTATGCATTATATGTATTATTATTAATAGTTATCCAAAGATGTTTACTTATTTACTGACTTCATGACAATATTTTTGAGTACTCAACTTGGTATTCGAATTCAAATAATAAAATGGAAAAGTGAATAATAAGAAGGTTGTGTAAGGTCATGACTATGACTTGAATGACACGTGTTTATTCATCGTCACTCACGTTGTCGGTTACAGTTTCCTTGCCCGTAATCAAGGTTTCGTAAAACCCCCAGTGAACTCTGGGAATCACTTTGTCCTTACAGAGTGACAAAAGATCATTCTTCTTTGCTGCGGTTATTTTTGGAGGTGCGGAATAGGCTGGCTTGAGATGGATTATTGACGGTCGTCCGCGTTTTGGTCGAGTTTGGGTTTTAATTTTCTCATACTCGTTATCAGCAAAACTGATTTTGTAATATACGGTTGATGGAAACTCCTGATCAAAACGAATCACACAAACTTTTCGCCACAATACCTTTTCTTTCTTCTCATTTTCAGTCAAGTTTGCTCCCATGTCTTGACTAAGAGCTTTCAAATCAAGTACATCAGTAGTGTCCAATTCCGTGACGTTGTACGGAGTCCCGTTTTTCTTTGCCATGCGGAGTACTGGAATCCACTGAGAGGGAAGTACAATAGGCCCACTCTTAAGAACTCTTTTCTTCTCTCGTTCAATTACAGAGTGCATAGCATCGCCTTCGTTCTGGGTGTGGCCAACAACTAAAAACTTGTGGGTTATGGATCGAATATTGAGGAATTGCACAGCATGCAAGTAAAGTGCCATTGAATATTTGTTCTTATTTTGGCCGACACAGTTGTCAGAATAGAAAATAACATCTTTACCATCACACTCTTTTTTCAGGTAACTGTACACACAACTCCCGATTTCATTAGCGCCACGCCTCGCCACAGCTTCATGCCAAAAATAACAGAAACCTTTGCTCTCGTTGATGTTGAAGATAGTAAAATTGAAGCAGTTCAATTTCCGCTTATAAAATAAATAACTGACCATCGTTGCCAGAATGTGTCTGTAGAATAGCTTGAAGGTCATAGCAGCAAACCTGCAATAATTCGGAGTTCTTTGCTAAAATGATGTCTGCTTCCTTCTCTTCTCTGCTTAGAATCTTCTCCTTTTGGTGCCTGTCCAACGAAACTTGGAGCTCAATCTTTCCAGCCTCTGTGCTATTGTTGTAGTGCAAACAGGTGGTGCACTGATCCTTTTTCGGTTGGAAAAAAGTGTCATTTAATTCAGTGTTAAAAATGTGAGAAAACATCGATGACTTCACAACTTGTTTACCAGCTCCTTGACACTTTTCGGCATACTGCTTGTACATAAGAGTGATGTTCAGCCCTCCATCTATGAATTCCCGTTTTCGTTCTTTGGGAAAATAAATGGGGTTTTAATCGCAACGAATAAGTGTTTTTTCGACCCCTTTCAATTTTCCCCCCAACAATTTTTCGAAAAACCCCCCTAATTACCCTTTTGACAATAAAAGCCCCGCCTTTTTTTTGGGGCAATGGCCTTTTTTGAGTAATTTTTAACGGGTTTTTTTTGGTCATTTGGGGTTTAAAATGTTTACAAACTGGTTTTTGAATTTTGAGGCGGAAAAAAAAAAAAAATTTTAAAACCTTTTCTTTTTTCTTTTTATAATTTTGCCCCAGTTTGAAAAACCCAAACAAGTAATGTAGGCCACCTGGGAAAAATTTTTCTTTGCCGGGGAATTTTGGAACCCCCAGGGCTGCCAAAATTTTTTTTCTCATTCCTAGCCCCCTTTTTTGGGGTTGGGGTTTTTTTTGGGGGTAATTTTTTTTTGGGGGAATGTTTTTTTAATTTTTTTTTGGGAAATTTTTTTTGGGGGATTTTTTTTTTCGTCTTTTCCTGGATTTGGGTTTGGGGAAACCAAAATTTGCCTTTCCTTTTGGGGTGTGAATGGAAAAATTTTTGGGGGTTTTCAATTTGCTTTTTTTTAAATTTTCTTCCTTTTGGTCCCCCCGGAATGGGCTTTTAATTTTGGAAAACTCAAATCCCCGGGAAAAGAAATTTTGTTTTTTGAAAAATCGGGTCCTCCAAACAAATACCCCTCTTTTATCTGGCTATTGGAGGCCCAATTTGAACCCTTTGGGGAAAAAAGGGAAATTTGAAAAAAAATTAACACAATTTTAATTTCCCCTTTTTTCCCAACAATAATAAGGTATTTTTGTGTGTTGAGGTTAAGGCTGAAAAAATTTTTAAATCTTTCAATTATGTTTGTGAACCCCCTATTTTTTTTTTTGAATGGGGTAAGGTAAGGGAATTCCTTAAAAAAGTTTTTAAAAAATAAAAATTTTCATCCCAAAAGGAAAAAAAAATTTTTTCCCCTTTAATGAATCCTTGAAAAATGTTAAAATTCCTTTATTTGCCTACCCCCAGCGTTTTTTTTTTTTTACCCGAGTTTTTTTTGGGGGGCTTTTTTGGGGGGGAAAATTTTTTTTGGTTTTTTTTTTATTTTTTTTTTTTTTTTTTTTTTCAAAAACCCCCTATTTTTGTTTTTACCCTTTTTTCCTTGGGTGAAAAAATTTTTACCCAAATTTTTTCCCCTTTTCTTAAAATTTTTGAAAAAAAACGAATTATCGAGGCCCCCTAGTTTATCCAGTCACACTCAACTCGCCTGAGAGAAATTGAAAGTTTAAAAAACTCGAATTTTGGTCCAAAAACAAGATTTTGAATTTCAATGGAGATAAAAACAGGAGGAACACAAAAAAGGGAATCTTAAGCACTTTTTAATTTTTTTTTCCAAAAAATAAAGGATGTACCCGAATTTTTTAAAAAAATATCAAATTCAAAACCCGTTTAGGGACGTAAACTTTAAAAAATTCTTTAAACTTCCCAAATTTTATAAACCTTTTCTTTCACTTTTTGGTTTTCCATCATGCCTCAAAAACCCCTTTTTCTCCCAAGGAAAAAATACGATTTTTTTTGGGGCCTTAATTACCCGGGAATTTTTAAAACCCCCTTAATTATTCAAAAAACCAAAAAAAGGTTTTAAAAAAAAAAAAAAAAAAACAAAAAAAAAAAACCCCAAAAAAAAAAAACCAAAAAAAAAAAAAAAAAAAAAAAAAAAAAAAAAAAAAAAAAAACCCCCAAAAAACCCAAAAAAAATAAAAAAAAAAAAAAAAAAAAAAAACAAAAAAAAAAAAAAAAAAAAAAACAAAAAAAAAAAAAACAAAAAAAAAAAAAAAAAAAAAAAAAAAAAAAAAAAAAAGGGAAAAAAAAAAAAAAAAAAAAAAATAATGGTGTTCAAAAAAAAAACAAATCCCTTTTATAGTAATAATTCGAGTAGAAAATATTTTTTAATATCTTCCCAAAAATGAACATTGAACTAATAATAATAATAATAATAATAATAATAATAATAATGGAAACAAGTAGATAGACAATTGCTTGAATTTATGATTTTCTCCGTGAACAGCAACATTGATTGGTATTATAATCATACTTTGTATGTTTTATACAATGTCCATACTTTTTGAAATAGCTAGCTCTCACTTTAGAATCATTCTTCTCTGGTGATCCTTCTTTAAAATATTCCAGGAATGTGTTTAAAGTTCCTCCATCAGATTTATGTGCAAGATACAATATACAATATTCACCACACACTTCTGAAAACGGACTCTGTAGTTCCATCGTGTTATAACTCCAACTTTTGCATTGACGATTCAAAAACTGCTTGTGTTGTCTCACCATAGGTGGTAGACCATAAGAATCAAAGTATTCACCATGCCCCAAAGAGTTGACATGAATTGCAATCCAATGTGATCCAGGTAGACGACTGACGTCTGTGTTTACAATTAGAAAAGAGGGTCTGCTTACATATCGTGGTAACTTATCAGCAGCAAAAACTCCAGTAAAAGTTCCTTTCGATTTCTCAGCACTTTTTAATGCATTCTCCAGCATGTGAGTCAACATTTTTCATTCCGTCCCTTGCAGTACATGGCTTATCAAGGGGTAAGTTTCTAATGAGCCTACATGTTGGATTCCACTTCTTATGTTCTTCTATAGGCGAATCATTCTTCTCCCAAGAGTGGAGTTCCAGGTGACAGAAAGCACATTTCACAAGATCATCTTCCAACTTGTAATAAAAACCAGCACGAGCCAAATCTTCTTTATTGACATACTTATTTGTGAATGTCTTGAAGGATTTCAGACGAGTTTCATATCGGCTCACATCAGTCAAGTTTTTGTTTTCACGACACCACTCTGCGAACTGTGTACCAATCTTCTTTGAACACATGAAATTTGAGTAGCGTTTATGAGAGGGAATGCAGCAATTAACCTCCGGATCATTGGGTAGTGAATTCACTTCGGGACAATCCAGTGCACCCAAGTTAATGATACGATTCCCCACAATCGGAACAAGTACATACATATGTAAATCACCGCAGGTGTAAAGAAAGTTGTATTTAGCTGTATTTTGCATAATTATATTCTTCAAATCGATATAGTCCTCATCGCCTTCCTCCCAGTGTATACCGTAGGCTTCAAGACAAAGCTGTTCATTTATTCTTCTCACTTCGGGATTCAAATCGGTAATACTGCACGGTGGTTTGAATATCCAGTGTTTGGCGTTCAGTGACTCGTTATCCACGATTGTGACTTCCTTCACAACATTTAACACTCCCGAATTATCAATGAGCAAACTCACACATATCGTACACGCACTCATGATGATGACTGTCGCTGACTGACTGACTGACTTCATGCGCGGTCAAGAAAGAGTGAGAGAGAGAGAGAGGGAGAGATGGAGACATGCTCAAACATGCTGCTATGACGTCACCACTCGATGAGATTAGTTGCTGTAGTCGACAATAACATTCCGGTTCCCATCTATCTCGAGCAAGTTATCAAACTCTGCATATAGAATACAGTCAATGGTTTCGGTGAGAGAGTTTTTAAAACGAATGTCAACACGCAAGCTTCCATTACGCTGCAAACACCAATGATCTGAACTTGCTGATAAATCAGGGGTCAAATCAAATGCCATGAGAAAATAACCATCAGGGTATTCTTCCCTAGAAATATTATTCCCTTCATCCTTGAAGTGGATACCTGTTCCCGAATATAGTGTATGGTATGCCATAATATATTGCTTATTGTCAAAATCAGGTTGCAGAGGCTTAGCTGGTACTTGATGACCGTCGACATAGATAGAAGCAAAATTCAAACCAAAGTTTTGAAAGTTGAATGGATTCTTCTCAAAGTCCCCGTTAAATGCTGAATTGCTCACAAGACCGATAATAATTCTTTTCGGTAGCTGACCCATGAATAGGTTATCCAGAGTTTTACTCTGCAAACCTGAAGGTACTGTCACAGTCTTTATTTCCACTCGGGTAATTGGATATTTAGCATTAACTTTTTCCAATGCTCTGTTGTGAGCAATGAGAATGGAAGGATTCACTTGAACCTTTCGTACATATAGCGTAGCATCAGTAATAGTTGATTTCACTGCACTACTCTTTGACATGATATGAAAAGCATCTTTACTTCTTACAAGTTTAAGGCGCAACTCCACACCATTTAACAAGAATCGCTCCTGATTAAACATGTCCGTATGAATATTACCAAGGAGGTCGACAGTCCTACCACCAGCCGTAAAAGTCATTCGTTTAGTTAAACCGAGATTTCCTGTAAAATCATCCATTTTACCAGCTGTATCTTTGTACCATAAGCGAGTTGTAAGATGCGATGATTTGGCAGAAATATCATAGTTTAATACTGATTCTATGTATGCCCTGTAAGCATATGTATGAGATGGAGGTGAAACTAATTTACCATTCAGAAAAACATCCACTTGTTGAAATAATGAATGGAGCCAATTATTGACAGGACCCACTTCGATATCATCTGCAACTTTCACTCCTTCTGCATTTGTTAGCTTTACTTGAATTGAAAGTAAAGTCTGAGACATGTCAATATATTCAGAGCCTCGACCAGGTATGACGAACTCTAGTGGTGCTGAATCATTCAAAGAAGCAATAGTCTTATAAGGAATCCAATCACCGCGTTCTAAATTGGTTTGGGTGAGAGGAAGACCAAATAAATCCAATTCAGATTTCATCGATTCCTCCGACTGCGCATGTAAAAAAGACATTTTTTTTTTTTTTATTTTATGAAAATATATCATCAATAATCTCTCTTTTCTTACTGCTCACGAGCTTATTATTATTTTGTATCTTCTCTTTCTTTTTCTTCTGCTTCTTTTTATTGGAAGATTTAACGCTTGCACTGACCCTTACACCTCTGAAGATGCTTGATGAATGATTTAAAGATTGTTGCTTTGCTCTTTTTATGCCCTTCCCTGTCATAGATGCCATCTTATGCTCAACCTTTCTTTTAAGATTCTGACTTGCCTCTTCAAATCTCTGCTTAATCGACTCCTTAATTGGTTTTTGATGTACCAAGTCACCGACAACCGATACACCTGTATTTAACGCTTCTTTACCCACTGCTTTAGCACCACTTTTCAACAATGGAAATGCTGCTCTAAATAATCCCTTGAAAAAACCAGCTAGGCCATGTCCCCTCTGATAAACTCCTCCTCGAAACACATTCAAACTACCACCTGCCTGGCTCAAGTAATATCGAGTATACGAGTCTGTATGTTGTAACATTGTTAACCAGATTTATCAACACCACAACGACGAAAGTGAAGTACCACTGCTGATGTTCCAGAGTGAAATGGCAATGGACTCCCTGTGCTGCCTCTTAAATCTATTTCAATGTTGTTGAACTGACGTTTGAGGATTGGAACATACTGTAGGCTTGAAAACTCCAGAGTTATTTGTTCACCAAAACTATATTTCTTGAACTGTGTGTTAACCATTCTTAAAAGAGGAGCCACGGTATTGCCAACTATCTGTGCTTCAATGAGATCACAATACACGAAAATAAATGTAGGAATTCCTAACTCGACATTTGGGAAAGAAGTTGCAATTGAATTACCAACAAAATCTAAATCAGGGTTAAAACCCAATTGCTGTCCCAATACTGTATCAAACTCTAAAACTGTAGAAGCATTGTCCATAGAAATATTACATAAACCGGAATCAATATCGATCTCTAATAGGCCTACACCCAATTCTGATAATGCATTATTAACAGCTGCAACAAGATCTAGAGAATCTTTGTAGAATCCTGGTTTGATATAAAGTGTATCCATCAGATCTAACTTTCGTTCTCCGGAATCTTCGTGTATTACCGTTAAGGAATTTTGACCTTTAGACACGTTGAATAGTGTCTGTGGATAATGTAACTCGATTAGGGCAACTTCCCATTGGTTATTCAATTGAATAGATTCCCTTAGATGAGTTGTGAAATGACTTGTCGTATTATCTTTATACAATTCCATAGAACTATTACTTGGAAGAGTTATATAAAAAGAATCCTTCATATTTTGATGATGTCTGACTCAGGTAGCCACGAATTGAACTTTGATGGATAACCTTTCCACTTGACAAGCACCTTCTTACTGGTGCCTCTACCGGTGGTAGCAATTATTTTATCTATTTTGAAATGAGATGAGCGCTTATATGCAACTATCTGCAACTCTTTCTCGTAAAATGAACCTTTGATCGCTTCACCATGTAGATCTTCAATTTTATACACAACAGGTTGTCTCTTTATCACAGTTTTCACCTTGAATAATTCTTCAGACCAACCCTGCTCATAACTTTTATCAAACTTCATTTTTTCTTTACTAATTCTCACAAAATCTCCTACTTCAAGTTTAGGTGATATTTTAGTATCTTTTGAAAGTGATGTACCATTCAAGTTGTACCACACCTGACGTACATTTTCATCATTAACTTCCACTGGTGCCATGCGAATTGACCTGTGTTTTGAATGATTATAGGCATGCATCAGCTTAGGGAGCACTGTCAAATAATGGTAATTATTCTTCAACGTGAAGTAACGCCACATTTTACTTTTTAGTGTACGGTTAAATCTTTCCACAATGCAAGCCTTAGTATCAGGGTTATTTGTATGATAGTAATGAATGTCATTTTCTTTTAGAAATTTCTGAAATACCTTGTTAAGAAATTCTTTACCCTGATCAGTCGACAGATGTAGAGGCTTCCGTCCACTATGTTTAATTATCTTTTTAAAAGCATTAGAAACTTCAACACCAGTCTTTCTTTTAAGTGGTACACTCCACGCAAATTTACTAAACACATCAATGATTGTCAATAGATAAACAAAGCCTTTATTGTATTGCTTAATAGATGACATGTCATTGAGATCAGCCTGCCAGAGATCGTCAATATTATCCACTACATATTGATTACGTGCATATCTTTTTCGAGTGGGTTTATGAAGAGTATAAGAATCCTGACTCTGAAGCCATTTCTGTACTAAATACAATGGAATTGATTTATTAGCTGCTCTCCATAATACAGTAGAGGAGGAAAAGCCAGCAGGGTTTGAAGGATCGTTGTATATTTTTGATAAAACTCTGTCAATTTTCACCTTCATTTCGCAAATTTGAAAATGTTCCAAGTTGACTCACGTTTCCTCTTAACACTGGAGCTTTTTGGAGGAGTTGTTGTCTGGAAGAAGTACTTGTCACGAATGAATTCCCTTCGTCTGTCATTCCTTATAAATGATTGTGGTATATTAAGTTCAGCAAGAACACCAGCAAATTCTGGCCAACCTGAAGGATTTGTAGTTTTTTGGTTGCGCACTATGTCAGAAAGAAGGTCTGTGATTGAAGAACCAGGAATTTTGTTCCCATTTATTGTCACACCACCATAAATATCCCACGTTATCGAATTGGATGAAGCAAGCTTATCGTATATTATTGAAGCATGAATTCTACATTGCTTAGGTAGAGATCCAATAGCTTCTTCTTTCGTTATCATTACAGAGTTGCCAGTAGTGTCAATTTTATCTTTGTTGTCAGTGCTAATTGATATTGCTAATGGTTTGCGTGCTATATCAATGAAATGTAGATATCTATGTAATGTTTGGTTATATAGCCGCCATTTCTCCGCATCAGAAATATTACTTGATTTAAGAATGTGTTTCATGTCATATGTCAGAGAAGACAGTGTATTAGATAGAGGATGAGAACCAGGATCTTGAAATCGTTTAACTATGGATGGATCCATTTCTAAAATCCGTGTCCTCGGTGTTTCATCAGCGTCATCAACTTCTTGTTCAGATTTGATAGACATTGATATTGGTTTTCTTGATTCCTCGGCCTTATATTGTTGTTTTTGCAACGATTGCTTATAGAGATGCCACGTTTCACTATCTGGAACGTTTTTATTTGATCTAAGATTTCTCTCTTGTTGAAAATCAACTTGAGGTTTGGCATTCATTTCTTGGAGGCGGTCCAGTTTAGCCGGATCAATCAGAAGCATCTTCCTAGTTCTCTCCATGATTACTTGAAGATATTGGACAGAATACTTCCAAGAAGAGGTCCTAACAGCAAAGGTAAAATTGCTCCACCTGACTGAACCAATAATCGCTTCTTAGTTTTCCAAGTGTCACCAGAACGAGCTATCTTGCGCAAGACCTTCTTATGACGACGGAGTTTGATCTTCTGAGAATTATTCAAATGAACACGACCTTTCAATGTATTGTCAGCACAAGCACATATGGAATGAATAAGGCCCTTGTCAGCTGCTTTTAATATAGATTTTCTCACAACAGGGTTAGCACTTTGCAGAGTACGGAGAAGATCCGCGTGTCTCTTGACACATTGACTCATCTTGTGGAAATGATTACAATGGAGCATCGAACTATTATTTTATAGAACGAGACTTTGGTATATAAACAAAAGATTCACTGTCGTTGGGAAATATACATGTGCGCAAGCGCATAACATCGGGGGTCGTTTGTTTAAAATCGAGTAAAAGGTATCCATGAGCAGCAGAGCAAGCATCTTCAAAAGCTTCTTGGACATGTTTAGGATTTTGTGGACAAACTTGTCGAGAGAGATGCAGAATTTGATTACGATCTCGAGGATTTTTGAAACAAACAATATAGTGAGCATTCAATGATATATCTCTCCTTCCTTTTCCTTGATGGAACAAGTTTTGCGTAAGGAAAATAACACTTAAATTTCTATGGTGAGATCCTTTCGTAAATAGATCTACGACACGATCATCTGCTTCACGCATTAAATCATCCAATATAACAAGTTTTGCTCCAGAACTTGGATCAATTTCACTTGAATTAACGATACCATGGTGGAAGCGAACACGTGGATCGTGGATAGTATCATAAAGTGTTTGATACTCAGTGTAACACCAAATGATTTCAACTATAGGAACGTCAATCATAGAGTCTATGTTTTCGATTAGTCGACTGATAAAAAACGATTTTCCTGAACCTGTTGGACCTGCCACCAACATAGTAAAACTGTGTTTTAACCTGGGATCCATGCTGAAGACTGGATAAAAAGTTTCATTTCAGCGTTCTTATATGGAAAAAAAATATATAAATATTTGGGTATATATATATTTATATATAATGGTTGATATTAGTTTAAAGCCCCATTACTACGACAAAGTTTCAACCAAATGAGTAACTACTGAATATTAATTACAACGAAGGCTTGGGACAGAACCAAGAAGCTAAGTTGAAACTAAAATTGTAAGGTTTACGGTAGCACGTCTGAACACTTTGCAAAGAGCTAGGAGAGTGCTTGAAATATTATTAACGAACGTTGAATTTGGAATATTATAAATTATGATCAGAAGAAAGACTTAACTTGTAAATAGTTGAAGCTGCGACGTAGAGGTTTGTTGTGAAGGTGCTGAAGGCGACGGCGATGACTATGAAGTTAGTCCCAGCATTCTGGAGGTGCCTCAGGTACGAAAACATACGGGTGAACCGTCTCCCCGTATTTTTGCTGGAAGTCCTCTGTCTGATTAAAAATGGCATCGCTGAGTCTAAGTATTTCCGTAAAAAGATACATGAAATATGTTTCATTTGATCTCGGCGGGTTGTCGATCCCCTCGTCCTCCGAGATGTCCTCTTCCTCTTCGTCGGATTCTTCAGTAATGGCGTTCTCTATTTTGTCGTAGCGAGTTTCGATAATTTTTTTGAATTTTTTCATATTGAGGATCTTATTTCTTGCACTTTGTTTTTGATTTTCGTAATATATATTATATAATTCCAGGTCGAATTCTCCATCGGCGTTGAAGATGGGTTCTTGCTCCATTTGAAATGGTTTGAGGACTGGTTAACAATTTGATGAGGAGGATTGGTTTTATAGAAATAGAAGGGTTGTTTTTGAAATAGTATTGAAACGATAAACGATCAACCAAATGAGTAACTACTGAATATTAATTACAACGAAGGCTTGGGACAGAACCAAGAAGCTAAGTTGAAACTAAAATTGTAAGGTTTACGTTAGCAAGTCTGAACACTTTGCAAAGAGCTAGGAGAGTGACCATACGACTGTCCACAGGGAATTATTAGCTCCCTGCTCGTGTGTAGCTACCAATCACGGTGCAGGTAATAAGTCACATGGATGCAGCGTCCAATCAGGTGTAACGAAGAGCAGCGCTTGATACTCAAGTGCATCGAGAAGAAATGTATTAGGGGTCAGCATTTTACAGGAATTAACGTAATTGATGTTATCCCATATGAATATTAAATTGTTAATAGTTTCTCTTGTTTTGCTATTAGACCTAGTGAGTGAATGAATTTTGCTATATATGTATATATTTATATATATATATATATATATATATATATTTATATATGTATATTTAAATATTTATTCATTGAAACCATAGTTTTTATTGAATCAAATTTGATTAAGATTTTTATTACATTGATATTAATACTTCAATAACACCATCATTAATTAATTAATTAATGTCATAAAATTTGAATAGTGTTGTTATTTATAAATATATATATATATATATAAATGGTATATATATATATATATATATATATATATATATATATATATATATATATACAAAATACAAAAATTTGAATAGTGTTAATTTATAAGTCTCTATAAAGGTGCAGTTGTCCGACAGTTATACATCTCTTATCTATTGTTAGTTCGTCTCCTATAGCGGCGTGGCTTGAAGACTATCTCTCTCTCTCTCTCTCTCTCTCTCTCTTCTAGATGCTGTTTCTCCCCATGTTGAATTCGTTCCCGAAGATATGCAGTTTTTACAGAGTTAGCATCTGTTTCTTTTGTAAGTTGCTCTATTTCATAGTACAAAGCGTTTTACTGGTGTACAAAATCAAAAAAAAATGATGATAAAAATAAAAATATATAGCCCGCGTGTAACTAAGCGTGATAAAATTGAAAAGTGGACTCACGCCTTTGAAAAACAAGTATTACTTTTAACCCCTATTTTTTCAACCGTCTCAAGGGTCGAGGGGGTTTAGTGGGGCGATACAAATAAACGCACATAAAAGGGTAAAACCGCGCGTGAAAGATTTTTTTAAATTAAAATAATATAAAAGTAAATTTAAAAAAATCGTCCCCAACGGCAAAAATAAATTTTCCCAAATATCGGAAAAAAAAAAAAAAAAAAAAAAAAAAAAAAAATTATCGATCAAAAAAAATTGAGGGGAAAAAAAAAAAAAAAAAAAAAACCCCCCCAAAAAAAATTGGCCCCCCAAAAAAAAAACCGGGAAAAAAACCCCCCAAAGGCGAAAGAGAAAAAAAAAATTCAAAAATCCAGAAAAAAGAACCCGAAAAAAAAAAAACAAAAAAAAAAAAAACCCAAAAAAAAAAACCGCCCAAAAAAAAAACCAAAAAAAAAAAAATCCAAAAAAAAAATTCCCCCCCAAAAAAACCCAACAGTGCGAGAATAAAAAAAAAAAATTGGCAAAAACCTGGGGTCAAGGCAAAGGAATTTGTCCAGGGTCCCTCCACTCTACTACAACGAACATGAATTTACGCCCCGTTCAATCATTCTTTCCCCAAAAACTGTGCAAAGATTTCTACAGATTTCATTCAAAATTGGTCCGGCATCTAAATTTTGCATGACGGCGAAAGGTTTTAAACTACGGGGCTGGCACTTGCGCCCCTAAGCGTTGTGTACTGTTCTCCTTCATTTCTTTTTTTTTTCGAAAATTTTTTTCCCCCAATTTCGGATTTCTGGAGCGTTTCCTGAAAGGTGCTTATTACAACAATTTCCTAAAAGGGGTACAGTAGGTAGACTACAATAGCTCTTGGCTTAACTCATCATCTTTAACGGTCGCATCAGTTTTAAGCACTGCCAGAAGGCGGTTTAGTGAACAAATTAGGTTTTTCTGTTGAAGCGTATATCTTTTATTTGATCTAATTTTTCTATTGGTTTCGATATTCGTGGCATGGTATTTTGCACCATTATAGACATTTTAAATTTAGTTTATCTATTGATTCAAATATTTCCTCCGCTGGATTTGACTCATATTGTAATTTATTCTATGTATCACACAACAACCACCACCATCTGAGACGGTTGAATTAGGTTCTTATTTCTATTAAATCTGTTTTTCGAAAGTTTGAATCACACGTATAATTGATGCACGTTCTGCAACGGGCTATATATTCAATTTTAATCAATTCCTTTGATTAGAACCATAAACCTTGCTAGTAGAATTGATTTGAAAGACTTAAAGTAACATGATGCATAACTCTGTAACAACTGCATAATCTTGCATGGTACATGGTAGACAGGAATGAAATCTAACTATTCAGGAAAACGAACCACATGCGTTGAGTGCGCCAACAAATGTACCAACTTATTAATATTCACAACAATATTTCATCATCATTTCCCGTCAGACTAAGTTCGAAAAATAAATAGATTACATAAAGGAAGAAAATAAATACACGCATATTATATTATATATTTTTATTATTTTCTCAACAACATACATGATTGATATTATTCCCAGTTAATTTTCTTGAAAAAATACTCTGATCCAAGTTCATAAACAACTCTTTCCGTAGTAGAGGACGTAAACTTCTCTTCAAGATGAAATCTATCAATATAATCATCCACAAATTTATAAAGCAAACTTTCATTTCCACTGTTATTTGGATATTCCTTATCGTATGCCTCTAAAATCCTACCATGTAATTTGCCTAACCAGCCAGCGGTAAAAGAATACGAGTTTTCGTTGTGGTGTACACTTAATGAAATAGCTCGAGATTGCTTCAAAATCTCCTTACATGTCACTTCACCGAAAAACACACCAGAACCCATAACTTTTTTGGATTTTATTCCAATCACATTTACACAATTAAAAGGTTGCACAAACATAATATGATCTTCAATCTCAACTTCCTTCGGTGTAACACTCTGCTCTGTGTAAACAAACGAATTCCAAATCTTGAGTTCACGTAAAAGTCTTGGCCATTCCGTCGAACTTATCTTCACACCTTTGCCTGTTGACGATGATAATATCTGTATGAATGGTTTAAAGCCATCTCGCACATTGAGTCCAGTAACAAGCATTTTTGATTTCGATGGATTGATATAAAACAATGACTGACACACACCAACGATAGGAATCTCTTCAGCACTTTGTTTCGAATTCATAATCACTCGACCAATTAAACTGCTGTACGACTTAATTCTCAGATGCAACTGAACATCAGGTGGCTAACTAGCGGTGATCAAGGTTAAACGTGTCCACACTTGTTTGACTGGCCAGATGGCATTAATCGCTCTCACCTCTCTTGTAAGTTCGTCTCTTATTTCATAGCTACTAAGCAAGTGTTTACTGGTGTACTACATCACAAAGGAAATGATGATAAAATATGAATATTATAGTCCCGCGTCGTAGACTAGAGCGTGCATCAACTTGTCAACGTGTGACGTCACGCCTTTGAGAACAAGTATTACTTTTAACACCTATTATTCAACCCGTCTCAATGGTCGAGTGGTTAGTGTGGCTGATACATAGAATAAAGCGCACACTGAACGGGTTCAAATCCCAGCGGGTGAAAGATATTTTGAATTCAAATAATTATAAAATGATGAATTAAAAATCGTCACTCAACAGTGCTAGAAAATGAATTGTCCAGAATTATCGGGAAAAAAAAACTGATCGAAAAAATTATCGATCAAAAAAAATATTGATCGGAAAAAAAAAAAAAAAAAAAAAATCCCCCCCAAAAATAAAAACCTGAAAAAACCATCACCCAACAGTGCGAGAATGAGAAAAAAAAAATTGGCAGACCTGGAGGTCAAGGTCAAAGGTCAATTTGTCCCAGGGTGCCTCACACTCTACTGACGTTTTGTAGAAGAATAGAGAGTTATCTGCTCTCTATTGAAAAATATAATAACTATAATTTATCTCAGTATAGAACTAGAAAGAGCTCGAGAAGCCGATTCCAACGATATATCATGTCAATTTTCACTTTTTTTGAGATATCTCAGTATAGAACTGAGGCATCGAAGTGTTTTTTGTTAAAGTGTGTTGTCAATTGTTTTGCAATAATACATTCAATGACTTTTGATAACGATGGTAGAATACTAATTGGTCTAAGATCTTTGAATGATACTGGCTCATTTATTTTAGGTAAAGGTATAATTGATGTTTTTTTCCAACTAGAGGGAAAAGTTGAAGTTGTTATTGCTTGATTTATGATATGTGTGATTATTTTCAGAATATACGGTAAACACACAATAATATTCATACTGAGTTTATCTAGTCCTACAGCCGCACTTGATATACTGAGTATTGTTTCAGCGACCTCTGTTTCTGTTACAGTTCTGAAATTTAATGGTTCAGTGTGTTTTACCAGCATCAGCTCTGCGATTCTATTTTTGATTTCCATATCATTTCTCAATTCTGCAGGAATGATTGTAGATGAGATGAGATTGTATTCGTTTGGTAGCATCAAATTAGAAGAGATTTCACCATGGTTTTGCCTGTTTACAACTTTGAGTTTTGATATACCTTTCCACAAATTTTTACTACTTTTCAATTGGCTATTTATGAGCTCATTGAATGAGCGTTTTCTACTCATCTTTATTTCATTTTTTATTCTATTCTTCAGTCTCATAAATATACCAGTTTTCAGCAGTTTTAGATCTAGTGCAGAGTTTGTGCGCGTTGTCTCTTTCAACCATCATTAGTCGAATGTCTTGTGTTAGCCACGGCGCAGGCTCTCGCGTCATTCGTATTGTCTTTAAGGGAGCGTGATCGTCCAATACTCCTATCAGTCTACTATTAAAAATCAAAACTTTACTATTGACATCCGGTTCATTAAGTATATCATTCCATATCAATCTTCCTAGATCATTTTCAAAAGACCCAATATTCACGTTTCTGAAGTCTCTAAATGTTTTGAAAGACGCTTCTTTCTGTTTACTTATTTTAATCGAATAGTGCATGAAAATGATGTTATGGTCTGAGTTACCTGGTGGTGGTGATTGGCCATGCTGCGTGACGTATGAATGATTGTTGACAATTATGAGATCAATTAGAGATTCTGAAGTAGATGTTATTCTGGTTGAGTTTGAAACAATTTGTTTAAGTTGATATGTTTGAAATATTGAGTTCAACATATTGACACTAGGACAATCATTTTGAGACATATTTATGTTGAAATCGCCTAAACAAATTAAGTTTTCTGTTGAAGCGTATAACTCTCTAATTGAGTCTTCAAATTCATCTAAGGCTAGTTGGGGCGGGGTACTTGGGGGTCGGTATATGACTCCAATTAACATAACACGATTAGAGATTTTAGCTTTGATCCATAGCTGTTCTAATAATACTGTTTGCTGTCCATTATTTATTACATATTTGGAAAATTTCAGCTCAGTTTTCACATAGAAAGCTACACCTCCTCCTCTTTTCCCTGTTTGCCTGTCATTTCTTATTAAATCGTAGTTATTTATCTGTAAATTATTTGAATCAGTCAAATATGTCAGTCATGTTTCTGTCAATGCGAATATTGGAAAATCATTTGTTAAAATATAATCTTTTAGCTCGAGAAAGTTTGTTTGTAATGATCTAATGTTAACATGGCCTATCTTAATGTCTTGAAAAGTATTACTATTATTATGTTTAGAAGCAAGAGGTCTCACCGCTATTATGTCCTACGCGTTTCCACTTCCTCCTTGGGTGTCGCACCTACCCTTATTGGCACGATCACCGTTAGCTTGGTAGCGTCGCTCGCTGCTGTGTTGGTCTTGTTGGGCTATTCTGTTGTTGAAGTCATTGACCCTTGCACTTGAAGGGAGAAGTGGCCAGGCCAGTTGTTGAAGACTTGGTGTAACTTGTTGGCGGGGTTGAAATATGTTGTCATCTCTGGCTGTGTGTGATGTAGTAGCTTGTCTTGGGATGCGGGGTGGGGGGTCGGTACTTCTTTTATTGTCCTTTGGCTGCACGTGCTGTTGAGGAGCGTTGTTTGCAAACGCGCTAGTAGGTCGCGTAGTTGGGACGATGTTATTAGTGGCCTCATCAATGAAGAACTGTTTCCCATCGATCTTGAGTTTATCAAAAGCTACGGAAGCCCGCTTGCCAGTTTCTCTTGCTTTATACATTTCTTCTATTAAGATTGCCCGTTTGGCAATAAGTTTCTTCGAGAAGTCCTCCATTACTGAGTATACAGTTCCTCTCAATCTACTTTTTGTATGCAGGATGGCTTCTCTTGTTTTAAAAGAGGAAAACTTGACAACAGTCAACAATGGGGCGAGGACCTTGCTTAGAGTGTACGCGGTGGGCTCTCTCGATGTCTTGTGGGTGAAGACTAATGTTTAGCATTTCCCCAACAAATTCACAAATTGTTTCTTCGCAATCAGACCATGTTTCGAATGCGTCTTTCTCGCCGATCCCTCTAAAAACAAGGTTATTGCGTCGACTTTGATTTTCAAGGTAATCCCCGTTAGTTTCAACTTTTCTCACTGTATTTGCAAGTTCCCGGTTTTCTGCCTCAAGCTTCAGAATGTTGCTCTGAAGAGATTCAACATTTGTTTCTAATGATAACACACGTCCACACACCCAATCAAGTTTATTGTTCATTGCATTTATCGATTGTTGCATTGGTTCCAATGCGTCTAGCTTGTCCAGTTTTCCAAGTATAATGTCCAACTTACCGGTTTCCGGACCAGGGTCAATCTCGACACCCCCTATGATTAGCAGGGCAGTGATAACACTCACGTAATAAATAATGGCACTCGAATAGTTCAACAGAAGTTTATCTAGCTTTAACTGTTCGTTCTTACAGCCTCGAGTACGGCCAAACAACCCTATTCTCGCTCGCCAGGTAGCAATACACACACCCATGTTCACACTTCACAGTTATTGAGGAGCTTACAAAAACACGTCCACCCTTGTCGAGTAGAGAACTAGAACTGCCATGTTTATAGAATATTTCGAAAAATAAAGTCGATTTAAAATTATTAAAAAAATTATTAATGATACGACATCCTATCGCCAGCTGTCAAATTATTTTGGACAATCTAGAGAGTCAACGTTTCTCTTCCCCAAAACCAAAACAATAAAATAAATTACTGCGATACATTACATACATCATATATCTGTCTAGCTTCAAATCAGATGACAGGTCCTTTCGACACTTGAATTGACTTTTCAAATAATTATAATTTGAGAATAAAAACCTGATTCGTTTTAAAACAACCATAATCATCATCATCATTCTTTTTTTTTTCATTATATTGTAAATTGAACACATATAACAAGAACACATTTTCGAAAGACATTTTAAGTACGAAAATTCTTCTCCTGCTTTTTTTTGTCATTATATAATTTTTTATATCATAACGACTGATTGGATTTCAGTGAAAGTTCGGAATAATGTGTATCATTATTATATTGAAATTTGGTGAAAATTTGAATGTTTTCGAAGGACATTCTTTTTCACGAAAATTCTTCTCCGGCTTATTCTTATGGGTAATTTGGAAAATGGAGAATTAGTTTTCTCAGAAGTGGTGCAACCGATGGCGTATAAAAACTAATGAGATTCAATCCAGATGATGACACATAGGCATGCCAAGTTTCAATCGAATTTGAATTTTCGTTTGACCTGAAGAGCGCGAACAACAAAAAAAAAATGTAAATTTTTTTCGGGTCAAGTGAAATTGAGTCTTCACTTTGCTCATCCAACAACAAGATGTTATTAAAAATCGAAATGAAGGAATAAAATGTTCTACATATTTCTACGTTTGTTTTCTTATAATCGTTGTGAATCTTTTTGACGTTGATGATCAAGAAGGCTTTGCATTTTGTTTACCGCCAATTCTGTCAGCTGTCAGTCAAACTTCCCAAATGTGAGGTTAGGATAGAATAATTGGACGAGCTTTAGGGAGGATTCAATTTGACATACTGAAAAAAATTGGTGTTCGTTTTCATGTTTTTTTTTTTTTTTTTTTCTATGTTTTTTGTCGGTCTCCACAGGTCAAACGGCTACATCTATCAACCTCAAACTTTTTTTCAATATGGTTCCTCATCTAACTTAGATCTGTATAGTTTTGTGGCATTATCGGGGATGAGTAACTTTTTTTTTATGAGTTCAAGAAATTTCAAAAATTCCCTTTAGAATAACATGGCGGAAAAAAAATATATTCTCCCATAAAAATGAAATTCCGCGTGAAGTTGAATTACATTTTGGTACACATTTCTAAAATATTTCAGCTTGATCGGGTCAGCCATTTTGAAGAAAAAACATCAAATGTACTAACTTGGTACCACTCGAAGCAGTTTTTACCCATTTTTACCCATACTATTACTATTCGCTCGTCTTAAAACGCATATATGGCATTTTCCTAGTACTAGGAAAACGCCATATATGCGTTGTTGGACGAGCGAATAGTATTGGTATGAGTAAAAATGGGTAAAAACTGCTTCGAGTGGTACCAATTTAGCACATTTTATGTTTTTTTCTTCGAAATGGCTGACAGGATCAAGCTGAATTTTTTTAGAAATGTGTATCAAAATGTAATTCAACTTCACGCTTTTTTTTTTTAATATTTTTTTTTCTTCATCCGCCATGTTATTCTAATGGGTATTTTCGAAATTTCTGGAATTCATGAAAAGAATTAACCCCCTATAATGCCACAAAACTACACAGATCTAATCTATAGATGAGGAACCATAATGAAAAAAGTTTGAAGTTAATAGCTGTAGCCGTTTGACCTGTGGAGAACCGACAAAAAAACATGATGAAATGAAACATAAAAACGAACACCAATTTTTCTCAGTATGTCAGATTGAATCCTCGCTAAAGCTCGTCTAACTATTGTATTCGATTACTTGGCATACAGATATTGTTTCTCGATTAAAGACAAGGATAACAAGCTAGGACATCTTGTTTTCTTCTTTCGTTAAATATTCCTTTGTATAATATTCGCTGAATCAGGAAAACGCAGCAACCGGCACATGTAGCGCAGTGGTTAACGCGCTCGCTTCATGTGATCCGGGAGGCGAGGGGTTCGATCCCCGCCGGCCGCCGCCGACCATCTTTACAGGGGTTTCTCATGGTTTCCCTCTGTAGTCTAGGCTAATGACGGGATGGTTCCTACAATAAGTCGGCCATGACCGCTTCCTTCCCACTATCATTCTTATTATCTCATCATCCCATCATCTCATTAATCATCCATCCGACGCCAATAGATCTGCGCTTAAAAACGCAGCACATGCATTGTGAGTTGCGGGCAATATTCACTTGGAATGTAATAGAACTGTACGTACACGTTTCGGTTTTGAAGCTATCCCATTTGTACCGAATGGCACGCCTCTGGTGAGTGTAAGTAGTCCGTACACGTTGGTACACGCGGAGGGATACATTATAGTGTCTTCCTCTAGAGGTGAGAAGGGTACGAGAGAGGGGTGAGCCTGTTGTCACAAGGATAACGGTAGGGGCGGAGCTATAACAGATCCGAATGCGGTCACGTGCTGACCCGAACGTAAGTGTGGAGACTCGGCGGAATGATAGAGAAGTTCAAGTCCTTCAGAAATATAGATTAATGAAAAATGTCCACACCGTTTTTTATTTCAATTGATATTTTCTAAAATATGTAAAAAGAATCCACACAAATGAAAAAAACTCAAAGAACATAATTAGGTACTTAGTATACTTGGTATTCATTCATTTATATTAATAATTAATAGGAAACCATTGGAATTAGAAATAATTTCACCAACATCAGGATTTTGAATTATTTATCATCCGTGTCTGCCTATCAAATAATACTGTGTCACATCAATAGTATGGAAATTATACATTTGACTATTAAATACATACTTTTTTGTAATGGCTTAAATATGTCACATTTCATATAGGGTTGAATCTTATGGCGGAAAGTAAGAAACCATGATGGTATTCCCCTCGATGTCCAAGGAAAACCACGGAAAGCCTCAGACAGAATGAGAATCGAAATTTACATGTTAGCCTAATTATAATAAAAACAATCTCTGATTAGTTACCATGTTACATTTTAATTTCACACAGCACATTGCACTATACTCATACAACACACTCCCAGGTTCGTGTCTACTTTTTTTTACATCATCTCTTATCCAATTCAACAATCAATATAATTATGCTATGTATAACTTTTATAATATATATTAATTAAATACCAGCACTGTTACAAGTTGGATACATTTATACAATAGGTACTGACAATGGCAAAAGTGAAAAGATTATTTTTTAATTTTCAACTGACACAGTCAAACAGATATATACAAGCTCAACATTCAAAACATCAGAAGGTCTTTTCCTATGCGTTTGGCCGTTCACAGCGAAAGAGATTAACCAGGAATAGCAATAGCTGTCACCCTAACCGCATGCCCCATTCCCTACTGCTAAGTCACAGACCTTCACGCGCGTTTTTAGATAGAAAGTTACTTCATCAGTTGGAGTAAAGAAGCAAAATAGTTTGCGACAATGATTGTAGATCATATTTCCTTTCATAAATTCAACCCAACTTATAACGTTGGAAAAAAGATTGGATAGGGCGTGCTATGCAATAGGAATAATTAGAATGCAAATTAAATTAAACTCAATGTGTATCATGGTTATTTTGAAACAGTGAGATGGGGAAATAATGGTAATAAGTTGAAGGATTTCACCGTTACAAAAAAAGACTAGGAATTATATATACAATGAGGAAAGATGATTTTTATGTACGGTACAGAACTTTTTAAAGATGTTAAAATAATGACAATGTTTGATTCACATATATTTGAACTGTCAATTTTCATTAGAAAACGTTTCAACGATGATATAGCCTGAGCTCGGACATACACCGATACAATACACAAGGCGAAAATAATATCCATCTAGATTGCCCACATAATACATGATGACGCCCCAATGACGTCCCTATTTATATCTTCATTGTAATTTGACTTGCCATATAGGCCCTACTACATTTTCATTGTTGTACATGACAATTCTTCTGTGAATCAAATCAGCCGCCCCGGTGGGTAAGTCAATTATCGCTAGCGGTAGTAACTGAAGTCACCGTTGGGCGTGGGTTCGAGTCCCGCATAAGGCATGGGTTTTTGTAAACGTCCTTTCACCTATCATCACTTCATCGTTTCATTATCATCCGCTTATTCGTACCCCCGTATAACCTAGCTGTTGGTGGGGTCGTTAAGCAACATTGAAAAAAAATAAAAAAAAAAATAAGAGAATCCCATCATATGTTAATTCACTATGCCTAAAATAGATCTAATTTTGTAACAAATTGCAAATGGGACGTTTAAATGGAACATTACACAACCATATCAATTATAACATCATTCGATGGCTCCGGTAGACTATCATCTAAAACATCTATGTTAGTAGTACAAGCTGCCCTCCACTTGTCAGCCACAGGACCATATCGTCCACTAAACTTATACTCGTTCTTCTTCTTATGATGATGACGGGGCAGGTCAGGATATTTTTGTGAAAGTACTCTCTTTTTCGAACTCTCTTTTGAAGAGACACATTCTTTCTCCAAAAGTAAACCTTCTGTTGATTGTGGAAGACTAATTGTGAGTTTCTGTCTTACGGCAACTATCGCAGCAATACACTCCCTCATTACTAGGTCGTTGTCGGTTGCAAGATATGTCAAGTCTGTAACCATCTTTAGCTCTTCACGCATTAGTTTTGCCAATGCTGAAGAATTAGAATTGGTACTATTCTCTGACGACGACTCTTCCTGTACAACTGTTGATGCAACTTCCTTACTCGCAGCTAATGGCAATATTGTTTCGGTAACAATCTTATCCATTTCAACTGAGTCATCGTGGTGAACATTATCGTCATTGTCATTTGATAACGTCTCTTCGTTTGATTCAACGACCCCATCTGTCGTAGATGTACACGGAAGTAGCGTGTTTTCATTCCATACCATTCCAGCCGAGTATTCTTGATGGCTATTCAGGTATGGGTTTGCACGGTATTCTTCGGGAAGTTTGTCGAATGATCCAAATTCTGTGTATAAGAATGTTGCACATATGTGTATACATGGGAGGCGATTGCTTTTAAAATCGAAGCATGAACATGCTGGTGTATCGTAGTCAACAGTGTACCACTCATCTGTTGTTTCACTTTTCACTGTGTAAAGTCCATCACAAATTGTTATTATCTTGGACTCGTCATATTCTTGCTGTGCGGTTTGGTAGCGTCGCATTACTTTTTTTATAATTTCTGTTGGTCTATTTCTGAGGAAGATGGGAATTTCAGCATTGTACTGCTTATACGACGAGTTCAGTTGAGCATTACTTATTGTGTACTTCTGAATGGCACTGGGCAAATACTGCTCAATTATGAGCCTCAATACACCCGAAAGCGATTTGTCAGAACAGTATTTTAGATACGTGTGTTTTAATACTTTATTCTGACTCTCTCTCTACTCCATTGTTTGTGTTGACCTTCGAGAGAAAATCATCTGCCTCATAGGCTTGAACCCATCGAAAGTAACTTGGCAACCATACTCGTGAGAAATATTTTCGAGCAAGTTCACAATCTCCGTAGACTTCACTTCCGTGCATGTGTTGGAGTGCTTCCTCATATTCTTCTCTGGTATTTGCACCTGCTAAAGCTCGCCACAAACGTTTTATTTCTTGTTTACAAACATCATTGGGAACATTTTCCTTTTTATTCAGCCATCGGTTCCACGATTGCTCACGATGGAATGCGCACAAGTAAACGGTACTCTGAGGGAACGTTTTTTCCAAAGCATTTATTTCAGCCTCCGAAAAGTCTGTCATAAAGTACCGTGGGCTCCAATCTGGATTCCACGAGGCAAATATAGATAACGCTTCTCCAATTAGCTCAGATGATTCACTGTGTACTACAAAAGTTCCAACTACAGTATATCCACAGTTTGTTTTGACGGCCAAGAAAAATAGTGGTAAACTATATTTTGTTGTTTTATATGTTTCATCCAGCAAAGAAATATTGTTTCCATAACGCTGAAGGAGGTCTCGCTGCCATTTGGTTTGATGACAAAATAAGATCGACGAAGACGTATTTTCTTTGTCTGCAACGTCTTCATATTCGTCATCCTCAGATTCAGGACTTTTGTGATCATTATACGGACGGAAGAAAAATTGGTCATCTGGAGATTCAGACCTCCAAACTTCAACGAATTCTTCAACGGCCTCTTGATCAAATCGTGTTTTTTTCAATTTGAAAATTGCATCAAACATATGAGTTTGCACAATCTTATCAGAGGGATAAAAGCAACGGTTCAAAGGATCTGGTCTGGGAATCTTGTTATCTGATATCATTTTTTCTACAAACTCATTCAAGTGAATCTTCACGGATTTAACTGCACACATATTTCGTTTGACCATAGTGTGTATTTCTTTGATCAATTCACTATGAAGTTTCTGATTGAGATTAGATGATATTACTGGATGAGAATGCTCCTCAGCTGATGACATACTTACAAAGTAACGCAACGTGCCTGTTGGACGGTCGGGCTTCTCTAAATCTTCTTTTAGTTTTGCCAGAGTCTGAAAGCAAAGAGAAATTTATGAGTTACTACATTTTCATTTTTTCAATCAGCTAATATAAATACCGGTAGCTTTATTATCAAGACTCAAGACATCACAATCAGTGGCTGCCATAAGCGACACAGAATAATGAAGCAATTGATAGCATAATAGAAAGAATGGAAATAAATCAAGAAAATGTGACTGGAAATAAAAATGTTACCAATTAACCTATGAAATAACAAATAAAAACCTAAAGCTAACCTGCACTACCACCATGGATGATATATCTCCTCTTACCCTTTTAGAAACTGCTTGAGTATGTTTGTCGATATGGTACTCGGGTTGACTGAATACTCGTACACATCTTACTGCCATTTTGGCAGGACAGCCCAATTTTTTAGATGGTTGTATCAAAAACCGTGTTTGCGTAGATGAAGGATGGTCTACCTGCAAAAGAAATGAAGTTTAAAATAAATAAGGTCTACTTGATACAAAATTGTAGGCTCAGGCCTATGGCATTTAGTTTGTAGTTCAAGCTCAATGCTAATGGTAAGGCAGAACAAATTTCACTTTTCAAGAATTGAAAAGTGTGATTGAAAGGTAATGAATGATGTCCAGGTGTATTATTATATTGAGCTTGTGTCTTTCAATATGTTCTTTCACATATTTCCTGAATATGATGGGTAATAAATTAATAATAGTAGTAATAATTTAATAATGATGATACTAGCTGCTACTAATAAAGTAGTATTTCTTTTTTGGTGGAATACAATAATAGTAATTTACAATGCAGACCTGTATGCATATTACAATCAAATAGATAATGAAAATAAAAGTAATGTACCTATCATAAACAACCTCAAAGAAGGCAATAATCAGTACACGGGATAATAACTAAATCTAATTTCTCCAGGACTGCGCTAAAATATAATCTTGCTAAAACTAGATATGGGGTAATTAAGTATAACCATTGATTAGGATAGGAAACTATTTCAAGGAAAACGTACACCACAATACATACCATTTTATCCTGGGTACCGGTACCTCTACCGGATTTCCCATTTTTGTAATAGTGAGCACCAAGTGCACACTCCAAAGAAACTGATTTCACAACTTGGAACGGGGATCCGAAAAACGAAACGTCCGCTGATCCACGATTTGACGAAAAATAACACCTTGCTAAAAATATAGAAATAACAGGGGTTAGGCCATATTAATATAAATTTGGCCAAAATTGTTTGCACAATCAAAGTTATCTGAGAAATTAGATCTGAGCACGGTCTCGAATAGTATAGGTCTCTGTGCGCTTGGTATCAACAGTGCTGCTAATTCGACATTTGACGTCTTGCCGCAAACAATGACGTACACTTGGTGCGCGCATGCGCAGACCCTGACCCACCAGCCTCCGTCACCTAGCGAATGTCTTGGATTTTAGTGGAACTATGGCCCTAGCAGCACTAATGACATTACGTTTATTACTTTTTTTTTGGGGGGGGGGGGGGGGGGTGACACCGACAGCGTGGTCATTTCATCACTTAATTCTAATGGTACCGGTACCAGCCAAAATAGCTTCGATACAAGACCTATACTATTCTAGACCGTGGATCTGAAGTAATAATCTAGGGTAGGCCTAGGCCTAACTGCAAACTCCATGGCCTAGGCATTTAGTAGGCCTATAGCCATTGAATTTATCCTACAAATTCAATGGCCTAGCCATTGAGATTGTAGTGGCCTAGCCCTACTAGATATGGGTATTGAGTTGGACTAGAGCAAAAAAGATTGAATCCAAGCCCTCGAGTGCCTCTATAGGCTTGCTAATGCTCTAACTAAACACCAAAAATATAATTTAATAGTCATGATGTAGGCCCGGTCTTACCTGATTTGCATGTGTCCGTACTGCGGACTGAAAATGAATATCCGATAGCCTTCATGCTATCGATGAATGAGTTATAGTGGTCATCTCCATCCACATAGCCAAAAATTGCATCTTTTGATCCTTCAATGCGTTGAAGGTGTGCCGCCACCACCTCCGAAAAACTCGACACCATTTTAAATTGGTAATCTACCAACTACAATCTCAGTGGTGACTTTCAAGACATTTGACTAGATCCCGGCTAAACATTCGGGTGGTCACATGACCGCACTTCGGCTATTTTAACCACGCCCCTACCGTTATCCTTGTGACAACAGGCTCACCCACGAGAGAGCAGTTTGCATGTGAGAGTGGTCGAGGGATGTCGCCCTTGGCCGGCAACATGTATCGCCATATTACTACAATAAACCACTGTACGTGAGAATATGTCCAAGATATTATAAACCTGCTCAATAATCGTCTATCCCAGAGTCCACATTAACGTTACAGATTTTCATGAAATAATCAAATATGTCCTTCATGACATGTTAAAATTATAAACTTTTTCTCTGCGTTATTCAAGTGATTATTTTCACATTTCAATCAACAATTCCTCATTCATTCATTTATTTATGTTGGTTTAACGCACTTTTCTATATTGGGTTTAACGACGCATTGTTATGATAGCGCAGATCTAATGGCGTCGGATGGATGATTAATGAGATGATGGGATGATGAGATGAAGGTTCTTGGGTAGTGCGAAGGAAGCGGTCATGGCCGACTTATTGTAGGAACCATCCCGGCATATTAGCCTAGACTACAGAGGGAAACCACGAAAAACCCCTGTAAAGATGGTCGGCGACTGGGATCGAACCCCTCGCCTCCCGGATCACATGAAACGAGCGCATTAACCACTGCGCCGCATGTGCCGGTTTTAACACACTGTACTGATGACTATACGATATATTGGCGTCGGTGAATGATGAATGGGATAATGGGATAAAAGGCTATTTTATTAAATGTTAAATTTGTATCGTGGGAATGAGGTCGTGGCCTGATGTTAATAAACTATTCCTGAATTGACTTGAACGACAGAGGGAAACCACAATGGGAAAGATAAGACCATGACGGTTCAGTGTGCTAGCCACTGGACCACCCGTCTCAGTACAGTACCCATGTCTCGAACTCCAACCGAGTCGGGAAACATGTTTATCCACAGCCACCCGTCGGACAAACAAGATGTCCGTCTCTTCACACTGACCTTGGTTTCAGTGTTCTCAATACGCGGTACGACAGCGCTTTGTTTAGTTGATATTGTGGGTAGTTTTCTGCTGGTTTTCCTAATGATATTGTCTTCAGATGGCCACGTTATTCGAAGTTGCTGGGATGAACAGCCTCATTGGTCAAGCTATTATTAATAGTAGTTTAGTCACCCCGCTAGATTGCGCCACGGTAGGATTTGCGTATGTGTTTGTTCTGTGGTTCCTCCTATCAGTTTTGTTAGTCTGCCTCGAGTTTCCTTGTTTAATTGTCCCCTCCGACTCGTCAGCAATGGCGAGTCCTATAACCTAACCTAATTACAATGTAAAGTTGTTGTTCTGGTTGGCACAGGTTACTTTATAACAACAAAGCCAACCTGAGGGGACCCGAGTAGCGAGTAGCTAGGCTGTGCTTCGGTCCGGTCAGGCATCCTACTCACCTTAAATAACCATCTTAGATTAGGACAGCCGGAAACTTGCTAGAGCAGGTTTGGTTAGGAAGCTTTGGCTAAGCCAACCGCTAGCGAGCTAACCGTCTGTAGTCACAAGTCAGGTGTTAGGAAAGAAGGTGCATGTGAGCGATACCTACACAAATGTAGAAATTTATATTTGCCATTTATTTCCGTTTTCAAAAATTGTAAAGTTCACGTCTCCAAGTTAATTTTATGCTCTTCAATTATTATGGCATTAATTTTCATTTTTGTTAATTCAATCAAGTTTTGTGATAATACGTCAATGAATTTCATCGCATTCTTTTTTCATTGACGTATTATCTTGAAACAGATTGAAAACACTGAAATAGAATGTCATTATACGTCCATTATACATCAACGTCCAAAGGGTTGTTGCAAGAAGGGTATTGGGGAGAGAGAAGCGCTGGAAGATTATCAGGAACGATAAGGATATGGTTGAAAAAGTTATAGAAAGACCTAGTAAAATGATTGAGGAAATGAGATGGGAAAATTTGGCGAAACGAAAACAAATAGAAAGAATGTGCAATTTTTTGGAGCTAAGAATAAATATAAAGGATGGGATTTTAAGCAATAGAACTGGAAAGAGATTACAAAGAAGTACGTGGGGAGGGGTAAGAATGGAAGTGGAAAAAGTGTATAGAGAAGTAGGTAAATATGGATTCATTCAAAGAAAGACGCGGGAATGGAATGAATTGGAAGAAGATATTAAGAATATAACGGAGATAAGAAAACAATGAGAGTATAATTTTATTGAGTGAATTTGATTGTGATTTCATGATAGTAATCATTACCCCCAGTTTTACGAACAATCTGTAATGAATACATGAAATAACTAACTAAATCAAGTAAGAAAAACAGAATTCACAAACTATATGTTTTCGGATGCAAGCGTATTGTTTGGGAGAGGAAGGGTTCAAAGCACACTTTACAGAGTGAATTATATAAATCCTATCAACTATTCATTGCCTGGTAATAGATGTACCCGAACTATCTGTGCAACTCTGTATCATATTCTTACAGTTTGCCTCATCCTTGATACTGTCACAAAGATAAGTGGTTTCTAAATTATCATAGGTCAACTTGTAATACCTACTTATAATCAGTGAAGTGGGAAATGTAGCTCATACTTGTGGGAGCTTGGATTAGGTATCGCTTGGCATGCGAAAGGAAAGGTGGTCATCCTAGATTGACTATTGTCGGGGATACTATCTGATGGAATCATACACAGTCGTTGGAATAACTAACATTGATTTATTGGTGAACGAAGATGATGCAAATGCTGAGCAAGCATTTGCGTAACAAGAAGTTACTGGTGTTGACACGTACACCGTATCGGTCGTTCAACCGTAGTGATATCTACTAACCAAATAACCCTTCCAAAATAATTATTAGTAAAAATAATGATTTAACATTATACTCATCGAGCAGTTGATCTGCTCCATACAAGACGTGCGCCCGAGTTATTGATTGTAGATCTCGAAGGCGGTCCTCATCTTCACACACACACGTAGCACACTTATTACATTAGATGTAGATCGTCGGATGTTCTGGGCGGAAGTGAGAGTGAGTATAGGTAAGATGCCTCTCAGGCGTGATTACTCTAGTACACGTATTGGTCACTCTGATAAGGTGTCGCGCAGCTGTATTATGCTGAGTGACAGTTATCACTTGAGGTCGTTGTCGTTGTTCTAATAAGTGGGGTGACAGCTAGGTTAGGCATGGCCGTGACAGCACCCTCTCTCCTTTTGATTTCGTCCCGAAAACTGTATCGGTCCTCCTCTTCTTGAGAGTTATGTCGTGTTCGGCTCGTAGATCGCCTTCCTCGGTTTTGCTGTTTGTTACGAGAAAATTTCAGACAGTTTGTTTTGGTTTGAAATTTATCTCCCCGGTTGTTATCTGACGTTCCGGTGTCGATCGGTTGACGTCGACGTCCTCTCCTGTTATGTAATAAATTCCTCTGAGAGCGATGTCGTCTTCGGCTTGTGAATCGCCTTCTTTGAGGTTGTTGTCTGTCGTGAGACTTCGGACAGTTTGTTCTGGATTGAAACTGTTTCGGTTAGTTTGTTATGTAACGAAACTGTTCTTCGTAGCGTTGTCTCCCGTTTTTCGGCTGTTGGTTGACGTCAACGTCGTGGAAGTTCTGGATGTTATGTGTGTGCGTGTGTGATCTCGTTATTCGTCGGTCCTCCACGTCTTCTTGATGTGAATCAATAACTAAGAGCACGGCTTATATGCAGTACGATCCAGATCGATGGTATTGAAAAGTAAAACGAAACAATAAAAACAAACACTAGTATGTGATTATTGGTTGAACAAGTGAAATTCCCTTAGGTTGAAGCTACTGATAGTCTGCTACTGAATAACTAGCTTCTTCTTCTTGATCGGCCTTTACAACCCTGGGTGGGTCTTAGCCGCGACAAAATGACTAGTAAGTCATTTTAAATATTTAATACCTTGTCTTTTGGTTAGACATTGAGACATTATGACAGTTGTCTGTTAATCACTAGTAATTATCATGACAACGTTGTGCCTGGCATATATCATTATCAATTGAAGATTGTTTCACATGTACTTTGATAACCTAATATTTTCAACCTAATAATCGTGTTATTGAAAAAAAAAAAACACACACATATATATATATATATATATATATATATATATATATATATATATATATATATATATATATATATATATATATATATATATATATATATATATATATATATATATATATATATATATATATGAGCCTTTGGCAAGTTCAGGTTTTACTGTCTTTAGATTATCATCTGCAATTTATAATCCTTTACACGATTCACTAACAAACACTATAATCACGTGACACTGATAGAAGTGACTATTTCTTAGTCAACACTTTTATATGTGGACACTTGAGCACGAGTGAAGGAAACGAAGTAGTTATCCTGAAGTTTGGACGAGTCAGCTTCGATCCGGTGTTCGTGTGGTGTCGTTAGTTGAATCGTGTTGTTCTCGTCGACTGACAACGTCCCCCCACGGTATTTGGCTGTCAGCGGGCTGACCGTCGAATATCCATGTGAAGCGGTCGGCACTCGTCCGGTTTCCGTTGGTTCCAATGGAACTGAAAAAATTACAGAAGTGATCAGTATGGTGATTGACTTGCGGCTCTTATAGCTAGTATATAAGTATAAAATTCCCTTTGTTATTCTCTATAAGTAGCTTGGAATGGGAGTATTTTTCTTGCAATGCTCCCTGCTGAAGGCCTATTCGAATGTTTGTCTGGTAACTTCGCCTTATTGAAATCATTCATCTGTCAGTTGTGGTAATTGCACATGTTTACCTATTCATTGTGATTATTATGTCTTGAAGAGACTGACCTTACATTCTAATCATTCTCATTTGAATGTCGGCGTAACGGAGAAACAAAAAGTAATATAAAATGCAAGTTAGAGATTATGCTGAACCAATAATCTGACAGAGCTGCAAAGATTATGATTTGAATACAATGCAAAAAGTATATCAGCTCTTTATATGCTACGGCTAAAAGTTAAACAAGACTTATATATAAAAAAAATTAAAAGGAGGAAAAAAACTGTTAGTTTGGTTTCAACATTCCGTGACTGAGTGATACCCTGTAGGATCATAACGTTGAAAATGTACTCAGTAAACATTAACGTTTCATTTTCTATTTCTTAACTTGTTATCAAATAGGCTGCGGATGCTTTTGGTCCGTCTGACTTAACTTTTGTATATTCGTGGTCGCGTCTCCGTAGTTAGTTGCCTCCTGAACGTGCGGGTTGAGATTGGAGTCGTCCTCGCTTATACTCAACGTCAGTGTAGCACCGCGCATGCTGTTGTCCCAAAGCTGGCTGCTGTGTGGGCGACGGTCGTGGTTCCTTGGTTGGGGTATTGGTTCAGAATTGAGCGTTAATGTGCTTTGAATGATCTCCTCTGGACTTGCCTTGGACGCCTGATATTGCGCGCCCTGTCCTTCCGGTGTGTTCAATCCGTACCGGTTGGCTGACCTCCTTTGCTTGCAGTAGTGTCGTGACAACCTATAGCAGATGAGGAAAAAAACAGCCAGCAAAGTCGTAAAAACCAGGCCCAGAGACAGGTCGAGAAGTACCATAGCCGTTGTGAACTCATCCGCAGCCGCTGGCCGTGCAAAACAGGCCGATAATAGATATGGATTTCTGATTACTATAACTGCAATGAGAATTAAGATTATTACATCGAGTATGTTACCCCAAGATGTGTAGCTGGCGAGGTTGCCGTTGTACAGAAATGAACCGGCATCGGTTGTTGGAATTGAGGTATGGATATGTTTATGTGTGGAATGTTGGAGGACCAATTCTCGTCCAAACAACTTGATAGGTTATCGAATCTGGTGACAAAATTTGAACTCCTAGCCACTGACTTTAATATCTTTATGTTGGACCATACATGTGGTAAGACATGCGTTATTGCTTTTTTGGCGACCGAACGTACATCACACGGATAAATCTCGGGTATTATCAGCTCCGATCCTAAGTATAGTTCACAATCACATGGAATCTCTACTTCAAGTGCTCCCGGCATCCGTTCGATCGGAATGTACCCGTTTCGTACCTCATGGATTTTACACCGTAGGGTCAAGTTCCCATGTACGTGTGTGAGAGCGTACTTTTCTACGTCCAGTTGGGTAACAACGGGTCGGTTAGACTCGATGCACTGTATGGAACAATGTTTGGCTAAACTTTGAATCGAGCTTCCCTCAAAGAGTTGTCTGACGCAACTGCTACTGTGAAGACTGTTGCTATGAGACACTAACCTGGGTAGGAGGCATAGGCTATTGACCCGCGGCTGACAACTTCTGAGGTTTCTGCCCGTCATCTCAATCAACTCCTTACCCCAAGATGCGATCAACGTCGGCTCTGAATTTATTATGCACGTCGAGTTATTCCAAGCAAAAGGAATTGTGGTAAATTCAAATACCTTCCATTGTCTCTGGACTTTTCTGATGGGGACCTGAATGTTGACTGATATTTTGTTTCTCGAGACTACGCAACTAGCTATGTTGAGCTTGAAAAGAACTTGAACCTCGTCTGGGTGTATCGCTAGTTCCCTTCCATCTACCAGTAGTGCCTTCTGTAATTTCAGGAGATCGGAATGCAATGCCTCAGGAGTGACTACCATGGATTGGATCCTACCATCCTTACAATCCGAAAGAATTTCGACCCGAAATATTGAGTGAACCGTCTGAGATACTTTGCATATTGTTTGAACCACCATTCTCTGTGTTTGCCTGCGCTCCCTGGAGCTGGCAAGGTTAGATTTGTCTTGGCTCTCCCAAAACTTGGTGAACTCTCTTGTTAGATTGCGCATTCTGTCCTCCGAAGCCGTTAGGACCGTGGACATTTGCGTATCATAATTCTGCATAGCAAGGGTGAGATTAACCAGACTGTCATGATTGGTATGAACCGAGAATGCAACGTTGTCTAGATAACGATTGTAACTTTCCTCGTTATGGAATAAGTTTGCAACGTCTGTCTTGGAGGCTACCGAGCAGCACCAACCGAGGATGTCTGCTACGAACGTTAGCGCCCTGGGTCGACGACGGTTCCTTCTTATCTCCTTTTTGCTGGTTTTGTTCTCCCCTAAGCTAGCGTCTAACCACTCAAGTTCCTTATTCAATTGCTCTCTGAAAGCCCTAAATATCTGGCACCCATGGCTATGGCAAAATTCCGGCTCGAAATTCTCGTCTACGGTAACATCGTTCATCTCTGGCCAAGTGCCCTCATAGTGCAACGGTATACTTCCTTCGGAAGCTATGGTGTCCTCTAAGGGAGACCAGAACAACCGCTACCCCTGCCTCTAACACAGTCTCTATTGGGGCAGAAAGTCCCTCACTACTCACGGTTACCAGCATCATGTAGAACCAAAACGAAGTAGCGCTCTCCATATCGTCGCGCCGGTAATCCTTGGCGGTGTTGACTTTTCTAAAATTGAATATGATTGTATTAGTTCATGCTCGTTTCTGTTGACAAAAACGAGAAGATGAGAGAAGAACCAGGATGCCTTTTTTTCCTTCTATCTTGTAAACAACAATTTTGAACAAAGATAGCCGAAATCAAAAATTACAAAAACAAAACAATAAAAAAAAAAAATCTTAAAAAAAAAAATTGACGTCTCCTTACGGGCCCGTTCCCCTTTGGTGAGACCATGTGGCTACCACTCACCACATGGGCTCCACCGGGGCGGTGTCCCGTGGATCGTAAGGCCACCCATAATTCGCTTGGTACTCCCTTTTGAGGAGCCAAAGCTCATTCTCCTGATATCTTAACACTCGTATATGCTGGCTTCGGCTCATGTGTCGGGGTTTGAACCTCCGACACTTGTTGTGATAAGCCGATAACACAGTGATTTGTTCCCAATCTTGGGACGCCCACCATCTCCACGCCAACTCATTCCCTTGGTACACGAACATCGCTGTTTGCTAGTTAGAACAAGACTGTCATGATTCTTCGACCTGAGATCCCTGGGATGAGCGAAAATGCACTGTCAGCCCTGAAATCTCACCCTATTTCCCTTCTTCCCTCGCCTACTAACCGTCGCCACCTGTACAGGTATGCTGCGTGGGAACGACTTGTGCTGAGTTTTCTTAACGTGGCCGTAATCTAACGGACGTGACTTAGCTTGTGGATCTTGTTGTATCCCTCATGGCTCTAGATACGAATCCCCTGATTGTAAATCCTTCCAACTAACAGGTGATGATGATAGATAATTTTACCAAAGATGAGCTGAACGTCCTTTGCTTAAAGATGTCTGATCAGAACTTATCCCGTTGGCCGATTGTGTTGGAATGAGCTACTGCATGTTATCCTGGAGCTGGTACACACGCGGTGTAACCGCGCAAAAATTGCCCAGCGGCAATATTGATCACCTTACTCCGCATTTTAACTAGCACATCCGGCTTCATCGATCGATCGAATTATAACGATGACTCAGGGAAAAAAAAATGAATGTTACGAAATAAGATGGGTAGACTCGATGTCTGCAATAACCAACCTTCTCATTCAGCTGAGAAAACAAAAAAAAATATAAAAAATAAAAAACAAAACCAATAGTGCTCGATTTTGTGATTACTTCCCCCATTGCCGTACACAACTATTTTGAAACAACCATTTTGGCATGTACCTGTTCTTGTATGTTTGTACGTATATTGGAATCATTCAGTTCTCAATATTTCTGTCTATCCGAAGTTTGTCTACATATTTGGAAGTGATAATGTAATGTTCTAGCCGCTGATGGTATTGTGTGTCTTTGGCTAGGTGTTTCGGGTACCTTAAACTCTTGTAGGTTACTTCTCACATGTGAACTAAATCAAAGTATCGTTTCAGAATTCAAGTTCGCAGACCTTCGCATACAGGTCGCACCTAATATTTTCCGGTTTCAAAGATTATTCCGCTTGAAAACTGAGATGATTGACATAATGTTAATTCGGTTAAGTAATCCTAAGAAGTTGTCCCCTTTTAGCCTGTGAATATCGTAAGACGTCTCTATTGTATAATCAACCATCCGTGGTGTTAGAACTACAGTTTTATCCAAACTCGTGTTGATGTTGTGTTTATTCGTCCTATGGTTATTGTAATGTGGTGTGAACCGTAATCGAACCTAGGACTTGGGTGTATCTACTCTGGTGTGTACTAGACTGCTGTATATATTAGCTTTCGTATAGTAACCAAATATGAGTTTCGTATTTGGTACATGTTCCTTTACATGGGGCGTTATATCCTTCATTTGAGCGTTGTGGGTGAATAAGATTGAATTATGTTTATGTGTGTAACTGTCCCTATCTACGGTTTCCTCGTATGTTTGTGTTGACTTCGATCTATATCCCTGCTATTCTTGTTTCGACTGTCATATACTTATCTCAATCGTGTGTAAGCTTCTTTCCTCATTGCCCCCCTTTTTGTCAATGAACTGACTTGTCTTGGTGGTAATTATCGAACCTTTTTTTTTATTATTTAAAAATTAATGGTTTGTCCGACCCTAAAGTGTGTCTAGTATTTATGTATGCTTTTTCTATGCTATTTTATGTACATTTCTCATGCTATTACATGTTAGTCAATTATGGCGTTGTCCTGCATTACGAGATTCTAGCTATGGTGAGCAACTATATAGCTGAGCGTGCAAGACGAGACAGAATGCTGACATTCTCTAGATCGTCTACGCGACTTCTCTCGCTTGCCGTGTGAACGTTTTCTGTGTATTACTTCTAAGTAGCACGTGTTCCCTTGTTATAATCCATTGTTGAAAAACTTATAATTAAACCAAGTTTATTGGCTTATTGAATTCTAACTATCCCGCTCATTACTATTTGCCACAAAACAGAAATCATTAAATTACGTTTTCCCGCCTTATTTAACTCGTTACTGCGGTCTTCAATCTCATCACTTCTGATGTCTATTGATCCGAACTTCCTAAATAATAATGAAATCAATTAAAAAAAAAAACACACACAAAAAATTAATCGCCTTGCCCTAACTGTTTGTTGGCAGAGAAAGGTGACAATAATATAATTTACATCATGCATTGTATAGCATGGTTTTGATAACGTTGTTGAGAAGTGTTCATGGAAACTTCCAAGGCATAAGTTTACTGCAAGCTCATCTTTTAATTATCTGTCTATTCTGAACCCTCACTCGGTGACAAAGCGGAACCTCCGTCGTGTGTTATAGGTTTTGCTGCACGTGTAATCGTGTAACTGCACTTTGCTCGGTCTTGTCGCTGTTTCCTGTCTTAACACGCTCATTCCTATGTTCTCGTCATACATTATGTGGTTTTGCGCTGTTTGCGTGGACGACGCTGTTCAACTTTAACATGCTATGTTATTCTACGCAATTCTAAATCCCTACTATATCCATTACTTTCTAAATATTAACGTCATGTTTAACGCATCTAATAAAATAAAAACTATTTTACTGTATACATTCTAGGAAGCTGTATTTATATTATGCGCTACCGCGCGTGCTTTGCTTCGAACACGTTGTATTAAGTGTCTGTCGAATCGACTGTGTTTGCGTCAGGTCCTGTCGAGCATCGAATGGGGCATATCCTCTTGACGTTTATGACATCCTCTACTAGCTTGACACCTTTACCTTTCTTCAACATTACTAGGTAGTTTAGGTCCGAAATGCGCTTTGTTATCTTGAACGGCTCCTGCCATCTCATTATTAGTTTCTCCGACTTCCCTACTTTTCGTGTCGGGGTATATCTTGACCAACTGACCGACCGTGTAGGTTACTGGTCTGTGCGTTTTGTCGTATCAGGTTTTCTGTTGTTTCTGTGTTTCTGTGATGCTATCGATTGCTAGCTTCCTCGCTAAATCTAGATCCTTCATCACTTGGGCTGCCTCTAGGTTTAAATCTAACCCTTGCCTCAGACTCGCGTCGAGCGGTAGTTTTGCTTGACGACCGTACATGAGATAAAACGGTGTGAAACCTGTCGTGGCATGTTTACTGGTGTTGTACGCGAAAGTTACAAATTGTACATGGTCTGCCCAGTCCTTCTGCGTTCTGTCGCAATACATCGATAATGATTGAATTATCGTACCATTGAATCTTTCTACTAGACCGTCGCATTGGGGGTTGAATGCACATGTAAGAGTGCTTTTTATACCTAACCCCTGCAAAATATCTTGTAGAATACAACTTCTGAAACAAGGACCTCTGTCGCTCAGTAATTCGCCGAATAGCCCGTGTTGACATACGATATATTTGAGTATGAACTTGGCTACTTCAACGGCCGTGCCTGTTTCGAGGCTGTCCGTTATCGCCCACCGTGTTGTGTACTCGGTGCAACAGACTATCCATTTTTTCTTGGTTGAAGACTCGATCATGGGTCCTATGAGGTCAATGGCCCATCTATGCCCTATCTGTCCCACTGGTATGGGTTGAAGTAGTCCCGGGGTTTTCTGTTTTGGTGATTTTCGACTTTGACACACCGTGCATGTTTTTGTGTATGACTCTGTGGGGAAAGTATTTTTGGTTCAATATGGTGAAGGAAGTCGAAAATTATGTAAAATCTTGTCCGTGTTGTCAAGCACGAAAAAACCCACTTCAGCGTCCAGCAGGTTTGTTGAACCCAATTCCGATCGGTTCGATTCCGTTTTCGCTCATTGGTAGAGATTTATTGGGGCATATGCCTAAAACAGCGTCGGGGAAAACCTTCATCATCTGTTGCACCGACTACACGACGAGATGGGCTATCACCGGTTCTCTGTCATCGGGCAGTGCTGCCGACGTTGCCGATTACATAGTCAAAAGCGACATTTGTAAGCACGGTGTGCCGACAACTATTTTGAGCGATAGGGCTACATTCAGATCTAGCCTGGTTACAGGGATTCTCCAGGGCTTAGGGTCACGTCCTACTTTCACAACTAGCTACCATGCGGCATGCAACGGCTTGACGGAGCGATTCAATGCTACATTAACAACAAGTCTGTCACTATATGTGAGCTCTAAGCACAGGGATTGGGACGATTTTATCGAGTCGGTTACGTTTGCTTAGCCTTAAGATTAGTTTAAGCTTCAGTGAAGCCAGCTATTGTACGTGCTTGGAGTCAAATAGCTGGCTAATAGCTCATATGTCTATCCAGTCTATCCAGCTATTATGACATATCGTGCTTGGAGTACATGGAGTCAAAATGTATATATCACCAATTTTTAAGACTCTTGATTTGGATATCGGCTCATTTTCTAGGATATTGATTGGTTATAGGATCAGTACAATAAAGAAAAAAGCGAAAAGTGCAGGAATAACTGTAAAGCTAATTTAAAACACTTCAAAAATAACAGTCATAAAAAAATGACCGGAGGATTTGGGTAGTTTAGAAATTCAAGAGCTGGATGCAAACTTTATGTACCTTTTGACTTGAATGATGGACATTTTTAAACTGACGAATTGTGTTTCCGATCTTCCAACCTTCTCGAAATGAAAATAAACTACCCAATATACATGTTAGGACAATAAATAAAATAACGATACATAGAGAAATAGATATACAATAGGCGAAGGGTTCATTTGGAACGATTTATCGGAGTCGGTACGTTTGCTTATAATTACGTCAGTACAGGAAACAACGAAATCAACCCCGTTTCATGTTTGATATATGGGCGAGAGGCAACACTCCCAATGGACGTATCGCTTTTACAGGGTCTCGATATTTCTGACGATGCTGAGATGATCGTTAAACAGGTTCACGAGGCTCGCAAGTTGGTTGTCGAACGTGTGACTAAGGCGCAGCAACGACAGAAAGCACGGTTTGACGGGAAACGTCGGCACGTCGAGTACAGTCCAGGCCAATGGGTTAAGATACACACTCCCATCAGACAGATTGGCAAGTCAGACAAACTCCAGAAACGTTGGCAAGGCCCCTTCGAAGTTATTAGAAAAGTGTCAGATTTAAATTATGAGGTAGAAATCAAAAAGGGAAGAAAATTGGTCAAGGATATAATTCATGTTATCAGAATGAAACAATATTATTCTCCTGACAAATGGAGACTTGGAGATATGGTCGATGCATCGGTATAGTATAATAATAAGTTGCATTAGAAGTAGAAGTGTTGCCAATGTATAGTTCATAGGGAAAATGGTTTGATGTTGATCGCGCAGCGTGTATCATGGAATACGTGTGTTTGCTGTTATCCTCTAAAATACGTGTTGATTTGTTTTTATAATCCGGTCTAATTTTAGCATTACTGTTGATATAGCTATATTCTTTCATTTCTTTCCTTCATTGCACTCATGTATTTTATTTAAAGCCAAGTTCTATATATTTATTTCATTCATTGTGAGTTCAAAGTTTCCATTACATTCCATTGAGCCATTTACAGTCATCTCTACCCCATTAGAATCGGGTATTTTTTTTTTCCTGTATTTTTTTTCCCCGTAGTCAACACGTCGTTTTGTTGCGTGTATTTATTGAATTTAAATTCATTTTAGGTTTTCTCCCCGATTTGTAGCAGGATGTAAATTATATTATTCAATATCATTTCTTGAACGTGAATATAACTGTCGTTGCAGTTCTAAGATCATACGATCACCTGTTCTTTCAAAGTTCATTGTTTTGTCATTCAAAGGGATGCACACTCATCACGTTTCTGTGCAAAGCGCAGCGACAGCATTATTCTGGTGTGGTACACACGTGTACTACTAAATAATAATAAATAATAATAATAATAATATCCTTTATTGTCATTTTGAAAAATCCATTTTACATGTGTGTAAACACTCATGATAGGATGTGCAGACAGTTCAGCTAATGATAATCTTAATATGAAATAAAAATATGAACAGAAAAATTGGGATTTTTTTACAAAATATTCACAAACTTATAGGTAACTTCAATCTTTATATTTAATCTTATTTACAATTTGTATGCATGGCCATATCAATTTACTCACCACCCTTCTATTGTTTGAGATCATCTCTTAAATATGCGTCTATGGAGTAATAAGCTTTTGTAATTAGAAGTGATTTCAGGCTAGTTCCGAATTTCGAGAGAGATGTAATATTTTTTATTGTTTCTGGTAATTTATTATATAGTTTCACATTTATGAAATTGGAGTTGTTTTGTGTCAGTGTGGTATTACACTGACTGATGTGAATGTCTTTGTTGTACCTTGTATTGTATTTGTGTAATTCACAATTTTTTTGTAGAGAATGAAGGTTATTTTTAATGTACAATATTGACTGCATTATATAAAGGCTATATAGGGTTAAAATTTGTAATTTCTTGAAGAGAGGTTTGCAGTGAGCTGTTTGTTTGGCCATCATCATGGTGCGAATTGCTCGTTTTTGGAGTGTAAATATCTTATTATTAGTATTTGATGAGTGACCCCAAAACTCCACACCATACCTCAGATGCGATTCGAAAGAGGAGAAGTATACAAGTAGGGAAGTTGAAACGTCTGAGATATGGCGTATTGATCGTATTGCGAAACAAGCTGAGTTTAGTTTTTTTGAAATTTCTTTTACATGAGAGTCCCATTTGAGATTTTCATTTATAGTAATTCTGAGGAATTTAGTTGAGGCTACTTCATCTATATACGTTGAGTTGATTTTATCATTTATGGTCTCAATTTTTTCTAATGTATTACTCTGTTTCGCTGAATGAAAATGTATAAAATTTGTTTTTGCGTTGTTCAGAATTAAGTTATTTTTGTTGAACCAGACTGTGGATTGTTCTAGCTTGTTTTCTGCTTCCTCCTTAAGTGTTGAATTTTGAGTTCTTTGGCCAGTATGTTTGTATTGTCTGCAAAAAGTTCAGAGTTAGGTACATTGAACGGGAGGTCGTTTATGAATATAATAAATAATAATGGGCCTAATATTGAGCCTTGTGGCACTCCTATTACTAATTGTTCTGGGTTTGATAGATATTTAGTTTCCACTCCATTTGTATCTATGTGATTGATTTCCACCTGTTGTGAGCGATTTTGGAGGTATGATTTCAAAAGCTGATGGGCTATTCCTCGTATACCGTAATATAAACATTTATCAAGCAATATTTTGTGGTTCATACAATCGAAAGCCTTTGATAGGTCACAGAAAATTCCTATTATGGGTTCGCGTTTATCTAAACAACTTACAATTTCCTTTATGAAATTATCTATGGTATTGCTTGTTGATCGCTCTCTTCTAATACCATTCTGACTGTTGGATAATATATTGTTGCTGTTAAGGAAGCTAACAATACGAGTGTTGATAATTGTCTCTAAAATTTTTGAGAATGAAGGTAAAAGTGATATGGGACGATAGTTTTCTACTTTGGACTTACTATCTTTTTTGTGGAGTGGTATAATCTTGGCAGGTTTGAGTTTTTCTGGAAACAGACCTTCGCCAAGGGCATTATTAAATATGAAACATAGAGGAGTGACTATATTAAAGATGCATTTTTTTATTAGGGATACTGGAATTTCATCTAATCCACTAGAGTTTTTGTTTTTTAGAGTACGTACAATTTCTATTATTTCGGTTTCTGTTGTTGGTTTTAGAAAGATAGATCTATTAGGTGACTTATTGGTGTTGTGTAAGTATTCACGGTGGCTGTCTGTTGTATTTTTTAAATGTTTAGTTAGGTTGACTTCTACTTGTGAATAGTAATTATTGAATGTGTCTGCAATGTTCTGTGGATTTTCTGTTATATTCTGCCCTGGGCCTATTTCAATTTTCATATTCGGATTATTTTGTGTACGGTCCAAACTCTTATTTTGTTGGTTAATGATTTTCCATATTGTTCTGGATTTGCAATCTGAGTTTTCGATCTGACTCTCAATATCATTCACTTTAGCTTGTTTTATTATTTTCTTGAGTATATTTTTGTATTTGGTGAAATAGTCCTTGATGAATGTATTCTGTGAAAAGTGTTGTGATATATGGTATAGAAATCTCTTATTTTTTGTCGATACCCGGATACCAATCGTGATCCATTTCTGTTTGTGGAATTTATGTTCAATTTTCAATTTTTTAGGGGGGAAACATTGATTGAATGAATTTGAGAAGATTTCAATAAAGATATCATACTGTTCACTTTCATTTTGTGGTCCTAATATTGGACTCCAGGTCACTTGTTTTAGGTTTTCATTGAATATGATGATGTTCTTGGGATTAATTATTCTTTTTGTTATAAATTTTGGGATTGGCTTTTTGTACTTATACCGGAATTGAACTAATTGTGAGCAGTGGTCAGATAAGTTGTTCTCAATAACCTCTCCTTCACCAATTAGAGGTAAGTTTGAAATGATGTTATCTATTAACGTAGCTGAATGTTTTGCTGTGTCAATTCTAGTTGGAGTCTTAATGGTGTAATCTAATTTAAATGATTGTAATATGTCTTTAAAGTGTTCACTCTCATTTGAATTTTTCAGAAAGTCAATATTGAAGTCTCCCGAAATGATAACATTTTTATTTTCCTTTGTTATTTTTGAAATAACAGCTTCCATTTTGTTAAAGAAAGTAGGCAAAAGACCCGTTGGAGATCTATAGACACATAGTAGTACTAACTGATTGGAATCTGTTTCTGGATGTGGTATGAATTCTATGGCTGTACATTCAAAATGCTTATCCACACTTTCTTTATTTATATCTGGTCTATCTTTGGTTTGATCGTTCCAGATGTTATTAACAAATATTGTAACCCCTCCCATTGCGTATGAATTTCTGGTATATATAGATCTATTTGTGAAGTTATTTAATTTTATAAAGTCTATTTCGTCCTTCTTAAGATGATGTTCGCTGATACAAATGAAATCTAGATGTATTCCTGATGAATGATGGGATTCTATGAGTATTTCTAGCTCTAATATTTTATTTCTGATACCTCTTAAATTTTGATGCATGACCAGGATCGAATCAGATCGATCTGATCTGATTGTGTGAGGACACACGCTTGTTGTATCTCATAGGATGAGTCTCTTCGGGTGTTTCGTTTCTTTAAACGAATCATCGACAATCATTTTTTCCGCCAACCTTCCCATGAGTCCACCCAACTTATTCTGTCCTAAATTGTTCAGATGGATCCCATCCCTCTTTAAGTGTCTATCCCCCACCCAGCAGTTGCTCTCCACATATAACACACCCTCTCTAGCACACAGTCTATCTGTGGCCTGATTAACTTTGTCTATTGTTTCTCTCCTTTCACTTCTTCGATATATTATTCCACTCACCGACACACGCTTTTCTCCAAACTTCTTTTTTGCTGCTGTTATAATCCTCTTCATTCCCATTTGCATTATTTCCAATCCATCCATCCTGTTTCTCATCTCTTCTAAATCATTTCCTCCTACAAGTAGGATGACTCCTTTTCCCTCAACTTCTCTCTCCGATAGCTCGTTCACTACCCTTTCCATTCGAAGAACACCTATTCCCGGTCTAACTTCGACTTCGACATTGGGTCCAGCACTAACACTGGCCCCCCTTACTAGGGAACTCCCTAAAAGGACTACTTTCCTCATTTTTATTTTCTCTTCCATCTCTTTCTCTTCTATCTCCTCCATTACTTCCTCTTCTATCTCTTTCATTTCTTTCTCTTCCAACTCCTTCCTCTCCTTCTCTTCCATCTCTTTCAACTCCTCATCTTCCTCTTCCTTTTTCCTCTTTTCTGTTTCTTGCCCTGTTTGTTTTTCCTTCTTCTTCTTCTCCCTCTCTACCTTTTTCGCTTCTTTTGCAACTTCCTTCTGTTTCTTCTCCTCTGCCACACTACACGGGTCGCACTTCCAGTGAATACCAGGCACCTCCACGAAAGTCTTGTAGTGCGTAGCAGAAATGTTGGCACAGGCAATGTGCCACCAGCACTCGCAGCCCCCGTCGCACACTACCGCTTTGTCTGTGTGCCTTATCTTAATGCGGCATCCTCCCCCGCACTGCACATCATCCTCTTTTCTCGTATTAGACAGTGCCACTAACTCGTCCCCACTCCTTTTCCCCCGGCCATGAGTTATCCTTAGCCGTGGACTCATTGAATTGAATGGCTATAGCTTGATTCCAATAGCTTTTAGGTTAATTTCACTACGCTAAGGTTCATTTGTTTCTATATCCTTTAATCTTCAACCTCTTGATTCTTCTGTGAAAATATTCCACTTCATTTGAAGTCTGTGCCAATATGACTTCGAATTATGTAAGAATTTGTGCATTCAAACATACAAAATACATAAAACTTTTCACACGTTGCCTATGGAAACGCCGTAAACAAATATAATAAAGGGCTTATTTTTTACCTGAATCTCCCGGTTATTATACAATCAATTCCAAACTTGTTCTCGAACACAAAATCTTCCTTATCTGTATCCTAGTACAGAAATAAATTCTCTTCTCAAAGATACCCACGAATATCTAGTCGACAGATTCAATCATTTATTAGATGAGCGTAGCGAAGATTTTCATTCCATATACCGAAAAATTTTGGGCTTGGTTTTTATGTTTTTTTTTTTTTTTTTTTTTTGTGTGTAATTTTGTACGCGGCATACAGGTCAGGAAAAAGGTTCAATCAACTCGAAACTTTTTTTACAAATTGGTGTTATACCAGAATAGGTTGGGATTGTTTTTCAGAAAAATCGGTCGACCGGTTTTTCCGGAAAAAAAATTGGAAAGTATGGAAATTCCCCATAAGAATAGGCCAGGGGAGAAATACTTGGAATTTTTTTTTTTTCAAAAGCTCTCAAATTTATACTGAATGTGGGAAGAACTATCATACACATTTTAAACGACTTATGGAACAATTGGATGTGAATTAAGGAAGAAAACGCATTTTCAATGTACTTTTTCACACATCAATAAAAGCAATTAAGAAAGCAATTAAGAAACTATTAAATGTGAGCAACAAGTGTCACCAATAAATTAAAACGTTTCAAATCTGTGATGAATATGAAGAAGGCACTGGAACCATTGTTGGGAAACCAAGGTTTATATACCAACAGACAGCCGCGGTTATTAAACCTTTGAAGTGATCCATGGCCTGTATATGTGCATTAAGCTGACAAAATGTTCTTAATTCTACATTTCCATACTTCTAAGCTCATCTCACAACGCATATAAGGCGTTTTCCTAGTTAGATGAGCGTAGCGAAGATTTTCATTCCATATACCGAAAAATTTTGGGCTTGGTTTTTATGTTTTTTTTTTTTTTTTTTTTTGTGTGTAATTTTGTACGCGGCATACAGGTCAGGAAAAAGTTTCAATCAACTCGAAACTTTTTTTACAAATTGGTGTTATACCAGAATAGGTTGGGATTGTTTTCAGAAAAATCGGTCTAACGGATTTTCCGGAAAAAAATCGGAAAGTATGGAAATTCCCCATAAGAATAGGCCAGGGGAGAAATACTTGGAATTTTATTTTTTTCAAAAGCTGAGTGTGGGAAGAACTATCATACACATTTTAAGCGACTTATGGAACAATCGGATGTGAAACAACGAAGAAAACTCATTTTTAATGTACTGTTTTACACATCAATAAAAGCAATTAAGAAAAGCAATTAAGAAACTATTAAATGTGAGCAACAAGTGTCACCAATAAATTAAAACGTTTAAAATCTGTGATGGATATGAAGAAGGCACTGGTTTGATTGTTTGGAAACCAAGGTCCATATACCAACAGACAGCCGCGGTTTTTAAACCTTTGAAGTGATCCATGGCCTGTATATGTACATTGAGCCGACCAAATATTCTTAATTCTACATTTCCATACTTCTAAGCTCATCTCACAACGCATATAAGGCGTTTTCCTAGTTAGATGAGCGTAGCGAAGATTTTCATTCCATATACCGAAAAATTTTGGGCTTGGTTTTTATGTTTTTTTTTTTTTTTTTTTTTTTTTTTGTGTGTAATTTTGTACGCGGCATACAGGTCAGGAAAAAGTTTCAATCAACTCGAAACTTTTTTAACAAATTGGTGTTATACCAGAATAGGTTGGGATTGTTTTTCAGAAAAATCGGTCTAACGGATTTTCCGGAAAAAAATCGGAAAGTATGGAAATTCCCCATAAGAATAGGCCAGGGGAGAAATACTTGGAATTTTATTTTTTTCAAAAGCTCTCAAATTTATACTGAGTGTGGGAAGAACTATCATACACATTTAAGCGACTTATGGAACAATCGGATGTGAAATAAGGAAGAAAACGCATTTTTAATGTACTTTTTACACATCAATAAAAGCAATTAAGAAAGCAATTAAGAAACTATTAAATGTGAGCAACAAGTGTCACCAATAAATTAAAACGTTTAAAATCTGTGATGGATATGAAGAAGGCACTGGTTTGATTGTTTGGAAACCAAGGTTTATATACCAAAAACAGCCGCGGTTTTTTAAACCCTTTAAAATGATCCGGGCCGTATATTCATTAGCGCCCCAAATTTTCTTAAATTTTACTTTCCTCTTCTAACTCATCCACACGCTATAAGGGGTTTTCCCCGTTAGATAGCGTAGGAAAATTTTATTCCCCATACCAAAACAATTTTTTTTGGGGTTGGGTTTTAAACCCCTTTTTTTTTTTTTTGTTTTTTTTTTGTTTAAAATTTTATTTAATATGTCATCTTGTTTGATCTCCAATGTATTACAAATATTGTAACCCCTCCCATTGCGTATGAATTTCTGGTATATATAGATCTATTTGTGAAGTTATTAATTTTATAAAGTCTATTTCGTCCTTCTAAGATGATGTTCGCTGATACAAATGAAATCTAGATGTATTCTGATGAATGATGGGATTCTATGAGTATTTCTAGCTCTAATATTTTATTTCTGATACCTCTTAAATTTTGATGCATGACCAGGATCGATCAGATCGATCTGATCTGATTGTGTGAGGACACACGCTTGTTGTATCTCATAGGATGAGTCTCTTCGGGTGTTTCGTTTCTTTAAACGAATCATCGACAATCATTTTTTTCCGCCAACCTTCCCATGAGTCCACCCAACTTATTCTGTCCTAAATTGTTCAGATGGATCCCATCCCTCTTTAAGTGTCTATCCCCCACCCAGCAGTTGCTCTCCACATATAACACACCCTCTCTAGCACACAGTCTATCTGTGGCCTGATTAACTTTGTCTATTGTTTCTCTCCTTTCACTTCTTCGATATATTATTCCACTCACCGACACACGCTTTTCTCCAAACTTCTTTTTTGCTGCTGTTATAATCCTCTTCATCCCATTCGCATTATTTCCAATCCATCCATCCTGTTTCTCATCTCTTCTAAATCATTTCCTCCTACAAGTAGGATGACTCCTTTTCCCTCAACTTCTCTCTCCGATAGCTCGTTCACTACCCTTTCCATTCGAAGAACACCTATTCCCGGTCTAACTTCGACTTCGACATTGGGTCCAGCACTAACACTGGCCCCCCCTTACTAGGGAACTCCCTAAAAGGACTACTTTCCTCATTTTTATTTTCTCTTCCATCTCTTTCTCTTCTATCTCCTCCATTACTTCCTCTTCTATCTCTTTCATTTCTTTCTCTTCCAACTCCTTCCTCTCCTTCTCTTCCATCTCTTTCAACTCCTCATCTTCCTCTTCCTTTTTCCTCTTTTCTGTTTCTTGCCCTGTTTGTTTTTCCTTCTTCTTCTTCTCCCTCTCTACCTTTTTCGCTTCTTTTGCAACTTCCTTCTGTTTCTTCTCCTCTGCCACACTACACGGGTCGCACTTCCAGTGAATACCAGGCACCTCCACGAAAGTCTTGTAGTGCGTAGCAGAAATGTTGGCACAGGCAATGTGCCACCAGCACTCGCAGCCCCCGTCGCACACTACCGCTTTGTCTGTGTGCCTTATCTTAATGCGGCATCCTCCCCCGCACTGCACATCATCCTCTTTTCTCGTATTAGACAGTGCCACTAACTCGTCCCCACTCCTTTTCCCCCGGCCATGAGTTATCCTTAGCCGTGGACTCATTGAATTGAATGGCTATAGCTTGATTCCAATAGCTTTTAGGTTAATTTCACTACGCTAAGGTTCATTTGTTTCTATATCCTTTAATCTTCAACCTCTTGATTCTTCTGTGAAAATATTCCACTTCATTTGAAGTCTGTGCCAATATGACTTCGAATTATGTAAGAATTTGTGCATTCAAACATACAAAATACATAAAACTTTTCACACGTTGCCTATGGAAACGCCGTAAACAAATATAATAAAGGGCTTATTTTTTACCTGAATCTCCCGGTTATTATACAATCAATTCCAAACTTGTTCTCGAACACAAAATCTTCCTTATCTGTATCCTAGTACAGAAATAAATTCTCTTCTCAAAGATACCCACGAATATCTAGTCGACAGATTCAATCATTTATGATATTGAAATTACAAGAGCTGATATTTAGAGAAATGTAAGCTCAAGGCACGGCCTTCTATAAGATCTGAAGTATATACTGAAGTAGTGTGTAGTGAGGTTAATCACCTAATTGCTGTGTGAACATTCTTGTTTTCTCCCCCTCTTACTTGGTCTTCGATTTGTCCTATTATGATGTTTTCATACATTTATCATTACATTGATCGCAAAGTGTATTTCCGATAAGTTTAATTTTTTTAAAGTTTGGATGTTGTTTCCATTTTCACATAATTACTGTTATTTTTTTTCAACTGTAAGAGAACGTGAGGGAGCGTTGTAATTTTCGCTGGTTTTTGGTATTTGAATGCGCTCAGTTCCGTTTTCCCGTTGTATTTTGAGAAAGTTTATAATAATTAGGAATACACAAGGGGAGCCAAATTTCAACTATATTCATTATAGATCGTGCAATATGAGGTCACATTTTAAAATCGCCAAGTGACATGGAACCAGGTTTACACCCATTGGTTTAAACGCATGACAGGGTCATAGCAGGTTTTTGGGGGTGTTCAGGCCTGATAAAAGGTTGGATATATTTTATCCAAGAGCGGGTTTGACTTACTCACGACGAAGTTAATTTTTATAAATTTAAGATTTCAGTTTCTAGTTGAATATCAATTGTTTAAAATGTAAAGTCGAATGGAAATAACAGGTACATACAATTAACTTTAGGAGGGTCCTGTATGCGAAGGTCCCGAGTTCGACATTAAATTGCGAAACAATTCCCCAGTGAATTGTGGGATATAGTCAGTCACGGTATTATTTGAGTTTGATTCGGATACGCTAACTGTCGGGAGACTTATAAGTCACATCCGATCACGTAATATTAGTTTAGTTTGTATGCCCTTAATTTTAGTATTATCAGTGCCACAGATATATAGACACCCCCAGAGTTTAAAGGTTCCATGCGAAGATTTTCGACTTCTTATCTGCAGCCCATATGAGTGGCTCCGCAGTATTTCAATTATTTTGGATGAAATGAGTAATTTTATTTATACATTTCATAATGATTTGAAGACAAGGTGTCTTTTTAATTTATCATCTTCAGGGTCAAAGGGAAAACGGGGTGTATTTCGAAACGGTTTCAATACATTTACTGATTCGTAAATTATCCAAATCACGTTTCTCATACACATATTCTCGGCAATAGTGTATATTGCTTGTTTTTCTTGAATTGATATTGTCTCACGACTTTGATTCTCGTACGATCGTGAAACAGCTGATGTCAGGTATCGGATGTTGGCTGGAGTTGCCTCACCTTACATTTAAATGTATTCTGTTTGACAGGAAATGCTGAGATGTGAATAAAAACTTGGAATGATTATTCGTCATATTTTATTATCCATTGAATGTCAGTGGACATCTAATTAACGAAGTAAATACAATTGGACAAATCGGAGAACATTATCGATCGCCATAATGTAGGCCTAGCTAATATTGTGTTTCGTCCACCATGCAGGTTTCAGTCGGGCGGACAAGATCTACAATCCAGTCGGTGAACCTGATGGCCAAGGAACGAAGCCGACGATCGATATATCGTTTTTTTTTGTGAGCAATAATAATCCAAAATGGTACACTCAAATATAAACGTTTAACCATTGACATTTCATTAACTAATACTAACATTTTTTTTCAGGTTTTCGAGATAGATGTAAATTCAATTGTGATTTTCTGCACTGGTGAAATATAATATATTTTTCTATTACAATTTTGATTTCTTTTTTAGATTTCTTTCGATTCGCTGACTATTAATTATTATATATGGATTATTATTGCTCTTTAACTTCATAATTATTATCTTCATTCACAATTATTATTGCTCTTTAACTTCATAATTATTATTTTTATTCACAATTATTAATGCTCGTAACGTCATTGTTTATTATTTATTCTATGAGTTTCACTTTTTTTTCTATGCTTGACGCTATCAGTAATCAAAGTAACCGCACTTCAGTTTTTAATTATATTTTTTTTTAACATTCTATTTCTATCACCGGGTTATAACTGTAAAATCATTTCTTTTTCTCAAGCCACGTGTTGTAGCCAAGCCTAAGAGAGTACGCACCGAGAACATCCAATCGTCGCACACGCACACACACTTTTTAATGGGAAAACTGATTATGAATATCATCTTTTATTTTTATTTCTTTATTTTCATTTTTTTGTTCTCTTTTGTTCCAATCTTATTATAATACCTTTATTTTTTGTTAATTTTTTTTTTCATTGTTTCTTCACCCCTGACACTCGGGTCGAGTATCAAAGGAAAACGGGGTGTGTCACAATAGTCTAAACTACTGTAGTTATCTATTCATAATTTCTATTCTAATCGACCATTAACCACTACCAACATCTTTCACACGTTTTGTTCCGACGTCTGTCGTTAGGGAGAATAAACTATACATTTACCAGCACATTTAGCGCAGTGATTAGCACGCTCGCTTCTTGTGATCTGGTAGGCGACGGGAACTTCGGACCCAGTTCGATCCCCGCCGCCGACCATCTTCACAGGGGTTTTTCGTGGTGTCCCTCTGTAGTCTAGGCTAATGCCGGGATGGCTCTCATAATAAGTCGGCCACGACCGCTTCCTTCCCACTATCCTTCCCATTAACCAGGAAACCTTCATCTCATCATCCCATCACCCCATTAATCATCCATCCGACGCCAATAGACCTTCGCTGTCATTACAGTGCGTCGTTAAACCCAATATAAAAAAAAACTATACATTTACTTGGTCAGCGTAATGTCCCTCTCGACAGACCGGACACGTAGTAACATCAGGTGAGGTGTTTGTATAAAAGCGTGTGTGATAAGGGAGCTCGGTCTCTTTAGAAGAATATCGACGAGTGATACAGAGCCGCGCCGTTAAACATCTTGCGCGTGCTGCGGTACTCTTTTGGGAAAAGGTGTCTTCTATGTGGCTAAGTATCGGTCTGGGTGACCGTTTCATTTTTAAATTCTAATTTCTATTGTCGTCGGTCCGTTGAAATTTTATTATTGATAGACGTCAGGTTTATTCACAACTATTCAATTCTTTTCTGTTATTCTCAAATTCAGTGACAATAAACAATTAGTATCTTTTTAATTGGTAATCTTATGTCTTACACCTTATAAAGATCCTACAACCAACCTCTCACTAATTCATAGGTAAGCGTTCTTCTAAATTATTGGCTACACCCTTCCTTCGAATCCTTTTAGATCGTAACATCCAAATTTCGGTTGTAACAAGTTCAAAAGTTCAAACCAAGTTCAAAAGTCGAATTCTTCTCAAGGGCGGCAATATGCAGCTTGAAGTTTGACTCTCGAATCGACCGTACAGAAAGGAGAATATCAAGTTCCATGTTAAGAGTCGTTTCCCAATATTGAAATTGAGGATACATAGATCTTCTCTCTTCTGCCCAATCATCCATTGTTTTAACTGTAGAGTCTTCGTCAGAAGTTCCAGGTCAAACTGGTCAGTGCAATAGTTTTGATCAAAAATTTGAAAATTAAAATCTCACCAATATAATTCATATTTCCGTCAGTTGGAAAAACGGAAGTGATACAAATAAAACTAGGCAAACGCAGAATATGCGTTGTACGATGAGCGAGATGTCTATGTAAAGTATAATCGAAAACTCTACACACCTTGATCAAACAAAATATATCTCACTAGACACCAACGAATCTACGGAGCCGTGAATTAACAATGCAACATTTTTCTGCTATTATTTCAATCTATTCGATGAATAAACAACATGTATTACATTATTCTTTTCGAAACGGCTGGTCCGAATAGCATACAAATTTTTAGTTACCGGTATGTATATCACATCCATGTCTACATTTGAGGAAAATTTGAATTATATTGGTGAGATTTTATTTTTCATTTTTTTCCGCTCAGCTTAATCTCATGGGGTTTTCAGAAACTTTGAGATGATGTTGACTGGGGTGCTTTTTGGCGACGAAATGGCCCCATATTGTTCATTTTTAGCACCGATTTGCTTGTTATAAGCTGTTAAAGACTAGGATAGACACATTCTGCCAAAATGGCGGTCGACCGTATGTTTGGATTAGGCACTGATTGGTCGATTCCTACGTTTTCCGTTCCAAACCAAGTTTGGAGTTTGCAAACTTCTACGTTTTTACTTTAACTGTTAGGGTCTAAGTAATAAGTTTAAGAACGAGAAAAAGTAACGAGAAACGAGAAAAAACAAGAACGAGAAAAACAATAACGAGGAAAAATCGTATGACATAAAATTGTAGTTCCTAAGTTTAATCGTGAGTGGGTTATTCGAAGTTCCGGGGCAGAACAGCATCATTGGTCAAGCTATTGCTAATAGTAGTTCATTCACCCCGCTAGAATGCGCCACGGTAGGATTTGCGTATGTGTTTGCTCTGTGGTTCCTCCTATCAGTTTTGTTAGTCTGCCTCGAGTTTCCTTGTCAAACTGTCCCCTCCGACTCGTCAGCAATGGCGAGTCCTATAACCTAACCTAACTACAATGTAAAGTTGTTGTTCTGGTTGGCACAGGTTAAATTGGTAATCTACCAACTACAATCTCAGTGGTGACTTTCAAGACATTTGACTAGATCCCGGCTAAACATTCGGGTGGTCACATGACCGCACTTCGGCTATTTTAACCACGCCCCTACCGTTATCCTTGTGACAACAGGCTCACCCACGAGAGAGCAGTTTGCATGTGAGAGTGGTCGAGGGATGTCGCCCTTGGCCGGCAACATGTATCGTCATATTACTACAATAAACCACTGTACGTGAGAATATGTCCAAGATATTATAAACCTGCTCAATAATCGTCTATCCCAGAGTCCACATTAACGTTACAGATTTTCATGAAATAATCAAATATGTCCTTCATGACATGTTAAAATTATAAACTTTTTCTCTGCGTTATTCAAGTGATTATTTTCACATTTCAATCAACAATTCCTCATTCATTCATTTATTTATGTTGGTTTAACGCACTTTTCTATATTGGGTTTAACGACGCATTGTTATGATAGCGCAGATCTAATGGCGTCGGATGGATGATTAATGAGATGATGGGATGATGAGATGAAGGTTCTTGGGTAGTGCGAAGGAAGCGGTCATGGCCGACTTATTGTAGGAACCATCCCGGCATATTAGCCTAGACTACAGAGGGAAACCACGAAAAACCCCTGTAAAGATGGTCGGCGACTGGGATCGAACCCCTCGCCTCCCTGATCACATGAAACGAGCGCATTAACCACTGCGCCGCATGTGCCGGTTTTAACACACTGTACTGATGACTATACGATATATTGGCGTCGGTGAATGATGAATGGGATAATGGGATAAAAGGCTATTTTATTAAATGTTTTTGTATCGTGGGAATGAGGTCGTGGCCTGATGTTAATAAACTATTCCTGAATTGACTTGAACGACAGAGGGAAACCACAATGGGAAAGATAAGACCATGACGGTTCAGTGTGCTAGCCACTGGACCACCCGTCTCAGTACAGTACCCATGTCTCGAACTCCAACCGAGTCGGGAAACATGTTTATCCACAGCCACCCGTCGGACAAACAAGATGTCCGTCTCTTCACACTGACCTTGGTTTCAGTGTTCTCAATACGCGGTACGACAGCGCTTTGTTTAGTTGATATTGTGGGTAGTTTTCTGCTGGTTTTCCTAATGATATTGTCTTCAGATGGCCACGTTATTCGAATTTTGGATAAACACCTCATTGTCAGCTATTTTTAAATAGTATTTTTAGTCACCCCGCTAGTTGCGCCAGGTAGGATTTCGTATGTTTTTTGTTCGTGGTTCCCTATCATTTGTTATCTGCTCGAGTTCTTGTTTAATTGTCCCCCCGACTCGTCAGCATGCAGTCCTATAACCTAACCTAATTACAATTAAAGTTGTTGTTCTGGTTGGCACATTACTTTATAACAACAAAGCCAACCTGAGGGGACCCGAGTAGCGAGTAGCTAGGCTGTGCTTCGGTCCGGTCAGGCATCCTACTCACCTTTAAATAACCATCTTAGATTAGGACAGCCGAAAGCTCGCAGGTCGGTCTTCTGATGAACTGTAGGCAGGGACCCGAACCGAAATAAATAAAGGTTCCGGTTCGTAAATTTTTCAAATGAATCCGGTTCCACTTGCTGAATAGTTTGATTAATTTCATAAATTTTTTCCGCGCTTATTAGTGGTTCTACTTTGGTGGTTTTGTCAATGATGTCAATGTGTCAAAATGTCAATGTATTTCCCCCGAAAGAAATCGAGGATACAAAATGAATCATCGGTCATTTTCGGAACAATCCTGTGGAAAGGATTTTTAATGTGTGAAAAAAAAGTTATGAACAAAATGAGTTAATAATGAGTCTGAATCAGGTATTGAGAACCTTTATGGAACCGAAAAGAACCCAAGATTTTTAGGGGTTCCGGTTCTTGAAAATCAATAATAAAGGTTCCGGTTCCCCAAAAATACGGGTTTTTTCGGGTTCCGGTTCGGGTTCGGGTCCCTGATTGGCGGCGACGAATGATGCTAAACCGACGGGAAACCAAGTCCATGCCTGGTAATGAGTTCGAGTATTTTGGAGTTTCAGGTTTTGAGTGGTATAGTAGGAAAGAATCGGACAGGGGTCTTGAACAATCTGCCCGATTGAATATATAAGACCCCACCAACAGCTAGGTTATACGGGGGTACGAATGAGCAGGTGATTGTGAAACTATGTAGTGATGGTAGGTGCAAGGGCGCTTACAAAAACCCATGCCTTATGCGGGTCTCGAACCCACGCTCTTCGGTGACTTCAGTTCCTGAAGCGGTGCCTCAGCTCACTGAGCTACCGAGGGCGGCCAATCAGCCCGATATCCACGTAAAGCCGATTCTAAAGAGAAGATTGTCGTCCTTGACCTTCAATGGCAAACAATTAATTGCGTCAAGTTTGGCGAGATTTTCCGGTAGAGAACAGAGTTTTTATAACTGGAAAATAAAATTCTTTACAAGTGAAAAGTAAGATCGGTTTAAAATATCGATCTTCCAGAAAATCAGTGTTGAATCTAGGCATACCTGCGGGGGGGCTTTGCCCCCTCCCCCCCCCCCCGAGATAAGAACATTAAGCACTATAGTGTATGGTGACGTCCAGACTCACCTCATTCCTATTTCACCTCATTCCTAGCTCACCTCATTCCTATTTCACTTCATTCCTATCTCACCTCATTCCTATTTCACCTCATTCCTATTTCACCTCATTCCTAACTCACTCATTTGAATAAGCCTACACGCTTTTCCTTTCACCCATTCTATTTCACCTCATTCCTATTTCACCTCATCCTTTTCCACCCCCATTCCTATTTTACCTCATCCTATTTCACCTCATTTAGAATGAACCTAAAAACGTCTTCCTATTCACTCTTCCCATTTCACCTCATTCCCAACTCACTTTTTCAATGAAGCCTTACCGTCTTTCCTATCTCACCTCATTCCTATTTCACCTCATCCTAACTCACCTTATTCAGAAGATCCGCTTTTTATCTTCATTTATTTAATTCCCATAGATGAAGCTTACACGTCTTTTCCCTACTCCCACCTTTTACTCTTCTATTTCACTCATTCCTTTTAACCATTCACCATTTTATTCACCCCAAAATTAAACCTAACACGTCTTTCCTATTTCACCTCTTCCTATTTCACCTCATTCCTATTTCACCTCATTCCTATTTCACCTCTTCTATTTCCACCTCATTCCTATTTCACCCTCCTATCCTTTAGATGGGAAACCTTACACGTCTTTTTATTTCATTCCTCATTCCTTTTCACCTCATTCCATTTCACCTCATTATTTTCAAACCCCTTCCTTTTCAACCTCTTCCTATTAACCTATTTAGAATGAAACTAACAACGTCTTTTTCCCATTTCCCTCATTCCATTTCAACTCATCCTATTCACCTCATTCCTATCACCTCATTCCTTATTTCACCTCATTCCTATTTCACCTCATTTAGATGAAACCTAACACCGGGTTCTTTTCATTCACCTCATTTCCTATTCCCTCATTCCTATGTTCACCCCATTCCTTTTTCACCTCATTCCTATTTCACCTCATTCCTATTTCACCTCGTAGAAAAACCTAACCGTCTTTTCCTATTTCACCGTTTCCCATTTCACCTCATTCCCCATTATTCAAAACCTACATTTTCCTATCTCACCTCATTCCTATTTCCCTCATTCCTAACCTCATTATCAGAATGAAGCCTTACACGTCTTTTCCTATTTCACCTCATTCCTATTTCACCTCATTCCTATTTCACCTCATTCCTAATTCACCTCATTTGAAACCACGCCTTCACCACGCCTAACTGCCTTTTTTCTATCCTCCTCCTCTAATATGGAGCCAATGAGGCCACTGGCAACCGTCCATGTACAAATGCCTCAATACAAACCAAAACATAATAGACTATGTTCGAAAATAGAAATATTGTCAACACATCGCTCTGAAAGAAATATATACGTTATGATGGAGTGAATGTGCCGAGACGAGGTGGAGAGGGGGGGTAAGAAAGCCGTGCAATAAAAGAGCTCATCCTTAAACCCCACTCCTCGTGTTGCAAAAGGTCTATACCTGCTAACAACGAACAATGATCAATAGAAATTGAAATAAAAGCGATTGCATTTTGTTGCTGATGCGTTTATAATCATTTCAAGTGCGTTGAAATTGTTGATATGGTAATAAGCCTTTTTTGTTTTTCAAAATAGGAGCATTTTCGACTGAATTAAAATATAAAGCCCAAAAAATCTGCACTCAATCATGAGTGGAGAATAGTAAGTGTAGGGTGAAATTATTTCTACGTTGTTGAGAAACCGTGACAATAATACAAAATAATTATCATTATTTTACAAATAATTTTCATCGTTGTACTAAATCATAGAAAGCAAATTACCGAGGAAAATTGAAAAAAAGACGGCTCAAAATGAACTCGCTGTCGATCCGCGAAATATTCAGAATATAAACGGAATCAAAAAAGAATCACGGAATTAAACGGAATCCAAAGAAATCTAGACAAAACAAATCATTAGAGTCAGGAAAATTATCAGGTGGAATGAGAAAAATCACGGAATAAGAAATAATTGAATGAATGAAATTCAGAAGAAACTACCCTCGGTAGCTTCGTCAGCTGAAGCACCGCTTCCGAGACTGAATTGTCACAGTTGGGCAATTGGGTTCGAGTCCCGCATAAGTTATGCGTTTTTAGGAACGTAATTTCAATCATCACGGCATAATTTCATGATGACCTGCTTATTTCTTACACCCCCGTGCAAACAATGACCTGATGAGAAGTAGAAGTACAATTTAACTGAACCGGTAGGAAAAAATAAGGATCGCCAGATTCACGCGGAAATGAATAATACAAACTATAATACATTTTCAAAAAATGAATCGGACTGAACAAAAATCAAATACAAAATCAAATGAATAAGATAAGAAAATTCAACAGACTGAGATGAAATCAACGAGATGAAACCATCAGATTGAATGGAATAAAAAATAGGTATAAGAAAAGAAAATCACTGTGGCCAAAAAATCTCAATCGATAAAATGATCACCGGAATCAAAACATCATTGTTCATTGAGTATTACTACCAACTGAATTAAATGTTCAGATATCGATCTTCATCATCGATCTACATATACATCAGAACATATATAGGTATCTGCACAAAGATAAACGTGGATAGGCCTACTCATCGTGGTAATATATATTAATCACAAGCCGCCCTCGGTAGCTCAGTCTGCTGAGGCACGCTTCAGAAACTAAAGTCACCGGTGGGCGTGGTTTCGATTCCCGCATAAGGCATGGGTAAACGTCCTCTCACTTATCATCACTTCATAATTCATAGTTTCATAATCACATGCTCAATCGTACCCTCGTATCACCTAGTTGTTGGAGAGGTCGTTAAGAAACAATAATCATCATCATCAATATTTATCACATCTATAATAATATTCATAATAACATAAGATAATACAGAAATAATAAAAATATAAAAAACTTCACATATATAACAATTTATCGGTGCACATTCGATTTTCGGTTTTGAATTCGAATTTCGTGTTTATTTTCGACCTTTCTGGTTGGACAAAAGTATGCGGTACTACAGGCAGTAACCAACCATAGAATGCGACCCATACGGTTGCTAGGATACGCGCGAAAATCTCGAAGTGGACAAACATTCTCCGTCAAAAAGTGTTTTACGAATATCGCATTTGACATACCGTACCTAGTATGTTTATGGCATTTTCCACGGAGCACATAGTCTGTATTATCACGTGACGTGTGAAATTACATTTTAAAATATTATTCAGCTATATATATTTCGAACTGAAAATACGGTACAGACCAATTTACAGACAAACTTCATTTTATAGCTGTTATGCAAGAGAGAATAATCCAAGACTATAGGCCTATAAGTTGGTCTTAGGAATTGATGTCATCCCATATTTGATTTCGATTCGAATGATTTATACAATATTTATGTGAATACTACAGATTTCAATTAAATTTTGGTAACGGAAGTGAATTTTATAAAATTTTAATACGAATGAATGAGCAGTTTGTTGAACTTGAATATTATGTTGAACTAATGACGTGGAAAGTTTTTAAAACAATAGGTATAAGGATCCAAATTGTTTTGCAGATATGCAATCAGCGATCAAACAGTCCATATATCCTTTTTTAAATTTGTTTTGCCGAGCAGTTTTTTCATCGAGACAAAAAATACAATTACAATTATTTGTCTATTCAATTCTCTAAATATGTCAATCTCACTAATAGCCCCCCACAGTTTTTCTACTTATTTGCCACAGGGAGCAGGCACTAATTACCAAATCAACGGCACTAATTCAGTTCTAATTGTAAAAAAAATGAATCCCGAATTCACAACTTGACGGGCATGACGAAACCTTGTCTCCGTCCTTCTGTCAGTTGATTATGTCAGTTTTCATTTACCCTCTTTGGATTATGTTTGAGCTAGTATAAACTCTTCAAGTTGAATGAATAAATAACCACGGATGATTTCCATTTCAAATGTTTTGAAGAAAATTAAAACTAAATGTAAAATTCAAGTCTGAATAACATTGTTGTGGCCTGGAATTGGTTAATTGATAATTTCCAATGTTATCATAACATATTACGGAATGTGGTGAAGTCAGCTTGAAGTGTAAGAGCGTTGCCCCAATGGGGAAATATATCAACAAACTGTGGATGGCAGTGTTTGTTATGTTCCTTTATTATGGGTAACAATGTTGTACTTGTTAGTTTGACACTGCACATTCCGTGTAGTGTTGTTACTCTTGATTACCAAGGTAGGGCGTTTGGCGTATGCCGTCTTGGATTATATAAGGTTGGCCCGGGTAATCAAGAGGCGGTCATCATTGAGGGTTGTGAGTGAGTTGAGTATAATTAACATAGCGAGGTGATTCAGAAGGATGGAGTCATGTGAGTAGAATAATGTGTTACTATTAATATTTAGGTGAATAAAGCTTAGGTACTTAAATTACAATGTCCAAGTCTTATTTAGTGTACATGTGTAATTCCTTATCCTTACAAGCATAGAATACGACCCGGGTCACGGCGCGGGTCGTTTTGTGCGTTTCTTTGCTCTGTTTTAGTGGGTTTGGTTCTTATTTCGATGTGGGTATAATGGATGCTAGGCAACAATTGATGCAGCTTCAGGAAGGGTTGGATGTAACTGCTGGGGGTAGGCTCAGTGCTACTCTGGTTCCGCCAGCGAACTTATCTCATATTCTACAGGGAATCGCATTGGAGTTACCAAGGGATGTTATGCTGTTGGCACCACCTGCGTTGGATAATATGTACAGGTACTTCGATGTGGCCAGGGTGCATGCTGTTGCAACGGGAAGGGTAGTGCGGTTGCTGATACAAATACCCTTGAAGGCGACCGATAGGACGTTCGAGCTGTACCAGGTTCGGCCCCTACCATATTTTGACCATAAGCTGAACATGGGGGTGGTTATCAACTCTCGGGTCAAATACTTGGCAGTTTCTGCGGATAACCATTTTTATGCGGTGCTGTCGGAGGATGATATAGGTAAGTGCACGGGGGGGCCATAAGGGTGTGTCCCGCCCTGTTTGCTTTTTATTTACAGGCTAACCCATGCTGTGAGTCGGCTTTGTTCTTCGGCCAGGAGGAGGCTGTGGCGGCTATGTGCAGACGGGAGGTGCTGCCGAATGGGGTGTCGCCTGTGTGGTATTTTTCACCGGGGAGCACTCTGTGGGTGTACAGTTTACCACCCGTAGCTGCTCGTCTGACATTGAGGTGCCGAGAGGGCTTAAAGGAGTCGAGGCAGGAGCTATGGCTGAACGGTACAGGTATTTTGCAGGGAGTCGCCCACTGTTACATTAATGCAGCGGAATTCCGGTTATTACCGTTTACGAATGGGATTAGTAGTGTGGCGGCTCGACGGGAGACTCTTTTAGTTCCTTCTGCGGGTGTGTCTATAACTACGGAGGAGTATTCTCAGTTGGGGGATGAATCATTTACCAGGGAGGCGGTCTTTAGGCTATCCTCGGTAGAAGCACTAGGTCGGGGGGAAGGAGGTATTGATATTAAGGCGTTAATCAATAAGGTTAGGGAGTTAAAGGACTGGGGGTCCCTAAAGGAACTTCACTCATTAAGGGAGGCGTCCTCAACGCATTCATTTTATTGGGTAGGCATAGGGATAGGTTTGTCGTGTGTGCTGTCTTTTTGTTTCAGGTAAATATGTATTATAGAGAACTCGCCCATTTTTTGATTTTTTTTGACGAAAATGCCTGAATATTGTGTATTTCGTTGCATTAATCATTTAAACGAGAGCACATTTTGTCATTTTTACATGGTATCATTTTTTTACTCACTCTAAGTGTGACGACAGCGAAAAATGTGTATGAAGTCCGCCATGTTGGATTGCGGTGTTGCCAACTAATTCTCACTTAACTCGCCCCCCCCCCCCCCCCCCCCCCCCCCCCTGGATTATATAGTTCGGCAGTCATACGAAAGAAGGCATGTATTCTCTCCTTGTGCACTGGTATAGTCCTTTTCCACAAAAATTCACATAAACGCGGTTCGATTCGCACCACTTGATAGACACTTCTCGAACGCGCATATTTTCGAAACAGACTTTTTCGACCTTTCGAACCACGATTTCTTCCGCAGGGTAACTGTGAAATTACAGCGTTTTCGCTTCTTGTTTACAATCTTGACCGCAATAAAACTTCCACCCCCCAGTTATTCTACACGAGATGTTACAGGACGGGCAGTTAACACTGCGACGTAAAACTCCATGATCTTGCAACCATTCACGCAAACACTCATCATTAGCGGTGATCCTACTAAAACTCAATACCCCTTGAACACATGAATAACAAACCATCTCAAAGCTGGACCAAACACTAACTGGCGTCATAGAAAGGGCCACAAAATCAAGAATATCAACCACCGCCTGGGTGGCATCCAGCAATGAGGTAGTGACAGATCCTAACCACATGGCCCATCCACATGGTTGTTGAGCGTCAAGAACGAGGTTGGGACGGGGAAATAAATACATGGCAACACCGTCAATGAATGCCACAATCAATCGGTGATGGCGCTAGTGTATGTACGTAATATGGCTGTCAAAACGAAAAAATGTTCTTAAATTCGTATTTTGACAATACGATAAAAACCATGAAAACGCCGTGCAAATGGAAATGTGCCACCATTTCTTAATAATATAGTGACGGTATTATTAGAAAATATCAACATCAGAAATGTGTTCCTTCAAATAGGCGAGTTCCCTATAATACATAATTACCTTGTTTCAGTTTTGGGGTGATTTGGATCTGTCGGGCCAGGCTGGGGGAAGTGACCTCGATTTTAGCAACTCAGGCTGGAGCCGTGAGCTGCCCAGCTTCGGTGGTAGCGATTCAGGATGGGGACGTAAAGGGCACGGCAGGAAGGGGTCCGGCGGAGTTTGCAGGAAGTTCGGGGGACCTGGAGATGGGGACCGTGTGCGTCTCCGCTGCCAGGGATGGTCTTCAGGGGAGGCCTTATCCGGTGGGGTTCGAGCAACCAGGAGGAATGGGCTAAGGGGATCCCCAGTGCAATGTCTCGGGAGGAAGATGTCTTGGAGGAGGACTTCTGTCGGGGAGTCAAGCTAGAGTCATCAGTGAAGAGGAGGACCGTCCTGTCGGGAATACGGGAAGAGGAGGACGGCAATTTCATTCTGAAGAATCAGTCAGCGGGAAAAATATTTCAAGTAGGCCTACTGCAGTTTAGTAGTAAGCTAATGGTTGAAATAAAGGTAGCACGTCGAGTTAGGAAATTTTGTGGAGCTTGATCGACTTAAGAGTATTTTGTATTAATGTATGAAACATCAAGTTTTTCTCATTAGGTAGTTGTAATGTAGATTTTATATTTGATCAACTTACGAGTATTTTATTTATTAACGTATGAAACATCAATTTTTTTTCTCATTAGGTAGTTGTTTATGAAGTATTTATATTTGATCGACTTACGAGTATTCTATGTATTATTGTAGGAAACATCAAGTTTTTCCTCATTAGGTAGTTGTTTATGTAGTTGTTTGTATTTTCGGATGCAGGATAACAGGGAAACAGCAGCACACGTTAACGATAACTTTCTTTAAAGGGGAAGGTAGTCACACACGTGTGTGTTATGTCAATTTAAGTTCACTCGAATCTACTTGATATTACTCATTAGAAGGCCGGGCGTTAACAGCAGATATCGATAACAGATAGTCAACCACATGCGGATACGTCTCTTGTGGGGGTCAGTCTCAGGGTTCCAACTCAGTTGGTACAAGACCATAGGATGCTGAGGTATACTGTTCCTGTGTATTCAAGTCAGTACATTATATGGGCTCAAGGCCGAGAGTTTGTTAACTAGACAGGGAATTATTTTGAGCATATGTCTTGGGGGAAAAGTAATAGTAATGGCGGGTTGTTATTGTTGAATGTCAATTATTGCTCGGATGCAGTAACGCGGTGATACTTGATCGCATTGCAGTAAGATAGGTTGGGTTTGAAATATTATGAATATCATTGGTATGGCAGTCGAGTTAAGTACGTGACTAGCTGTGGTGTGCTACTGTTTCTGATAGGACCTTTCGGGCTTGTTTGGAAATTACCAATTCCCAATTTTGAGTTGAAAAGCACGTGCCCCTGGCATCGTCTTTTTGAAAGGTAGGGGCATTGTTGTGGCCTGGAATTGGTTAATTGATAATTTCCAATGTTATCATAACATATTACGGAATGTGGTGAAGTCAGCTTGAAGTGTAAGAGCGTTGCCCCAATGGGGAAATATATCAACAAACTGTGGATGGCAGTGTTTGTTATGTTCCTTTATTATTGGTAACAATGTTGTACTTGTTAGTTTGACACTGCACATTCCGTGTAGTGTTGTTACTTTTGATTACCAAGGTAGGGCGTTTGGCGTATGCCGTCTTGGATTATATAAGGTTGGCCCGGGTAATCAAGAGGCAGTCTTCATTGAGGGTTGTGAGTGAGTTGAGTATAATTAACATAGCGAGGTGATTCAGAAGGATGGAGTCATGTGAGTAAAATAATGTGTTACTATTAATATTTAGGTGAATAAAGCTTAGGTACTTAAATTACAATGTCCAAGTCTTATTTAGTGTACATGTGTAATTCCTTATCCTTACAAGCATAGAATACGACCCGGGTCACGGCGCGGGTCGATAGATGTTGTATTCCATGTTGGGGCTACAACAACATCATTAATATATGACACCATGAATTCCCGCTTCTGTCATTGTTGTGAGCTGTGGATTTGTGATAATATGACTTTATTGATATCTTTGCCACCATGCAAACACCAAAGACTAGTATTACATGTAAATTGCAACTATCTATAGACCTACAGTTATTGTATAGGCCTATTTGGCGTGACAACTATAAAGAGCGGGTGGCGTGAGGGAGACTTTTCCCGGATTCATATAGGCCTACCCCTACGTACTTTCATGACGAGGGAAGGGGAGGTGAACAACGTATGAATGAAAATACTGCTTGCGCACAATTTATACAAGCTATTTCCATAGAACCCGGCTAATATCATCAATATTCATCAAATTTTCTAAGGCCTTCATGAAACATTCTCAAATTTATCACAAAACAATCAAATAAACAGAATCAATAATAAATTAAATAATTATATATCATATAATGATGATATAATATAATTAGATGAACATAAATAAAAAATAAATTACAAATAAATAATTAGTTGTGTTTTTATTGAAAGCTTTCCAGACCTTTCATCTGTGATTTGAGTATTATTCAATATCTCTTGAGGCTAAAGCATGAAGAAAGCTCTTGACTATTTCATCTCTATGTCTATATTTCATCTCCACTTGTCTTCTACAAATGAATAGATATAGGCCTAATACAAAATCAAGTGACATGAACATTTTGATTGACGGCGTCGTGCAGACTGTGCAGTATCCAAAGTAGTTCTGTTAGAGGGTTTTATGAGGAATATTATGTTTTTCAATATAATAATGATTAATTTTCAATTGTGGAAATCATAGCTCATCATATTACATCACCAATTGTTGCTATGTATGTAGACAACAATGTCTTACTGGTTGGTTTATCACAGAGCTATTTAGGGATAACACAATAATTTGACGCGAGCATACGTGAACGAAATTCCACCCCAATAAATCACGCGCGCTTGAAAGGTACCGGCCTACCGCTTCTTAACAGCATGCCCCTTTTACAACCTCGTCCCATCCCTAACTGAACACATTTTCACTACCCGCCCCTGTCCTATTTCACCTCATTCCTATTTCACCTCATTCCTAACTCACCTCATTTAGAATGAAGCTTAACACGTCTTTTCCTATTTCAACTCATTCCTATTTCACCTCATTCCTATTTCACCTCATTCCTATTTCACCTCATTCCTGATTCACCTCATTTATTATGAAGCCTTACACGTCTTTTCCTATTTCACCTCATTCCTATTTCACCTCATTCCTAACTCACCTCATTTAGAATGAAGCTTAACACGTCTTTTCCTATTTCACCTCATTCCTATTTCACCTCATTCCTATATCACCTCATTCCTATCTCACCTCATTCCTATTTCCTATTTCACCTCATTTGCTGCTTCTCGTGCTTTTCAATGCTTTTCAATGGATGGGGTGAGTTAGGAATGAGGTGAGTCTGGACGTAACCTAGTGTATTTTTTGAGAAACTTGTATTTTGGGTTTTAAAAATATTTGTGAAAATTAAAAAGTATCAGGAATTTACTATTTATTACTAAGAGCTGGTTGTACCAAGTGATGATTAGTGAATTAAGCAAAAATTAGTAAATTAACTTGTTATCACCCTTGGTTATACCTATGTTATTTTTGTACCTTAAGTAATCAGACGAGCTTCAGCGAGGATTCAATTTGACATACTGAAAAAAATTGGTGTTCGTTTTTATTTTTTTTTTTTTTTTTTTTTTTTTTTTTATGTTTTTTTGTCGGTTCTCCACAGGTCAAACGGCTACAGCTATCAACTTCAAACGTTTTTTCAATATGGTTCCTCATATAACTTAGATCTGTATAGTTTTGTGGCATTATCGGGGGGTAACTGTTTTTTTATGAATTTTAGAAATTTCAAAAATACCCATTAGAATAACATGACGGAAAAAAAAAAAAAAAAATATTTTCCCCCAAAAATGAAATTTTGCGTGAAGTTGAATTACATTTTGATACACATTTCTAAAAAATTTCAGCTTGATCGGGTCAGCCATTTTGAAGATAGAAAAATAAAATGTGCTAAATTGGTACCACTCGAAGCAGTTCTTAACCGCTACCTTTACTATTACTATCCGCTCGTCTAACAACGAATATGGCGTTTTCCTAGTGATTAACTAATTAATATTTAATCATCAGTTGGTACAATCGGCTCTAAGGCAAAAGATAGATGTTATTCATTTGTATTGTTATTTGCCATTCTGGCCGTGAATCCTTGTTAGGGACACCTGAAATGTCAGAAGTGGCTTGAGTGTAGTCAGTTCTATATGGATCAGTCGCGTGTACACTAGCTACCGGTACCCGTTATATTGGAATTACCTCTTACTAGGAAAACGCCATATGTGCGTTGTTAGACGAGTGAATAATAATAGTATGAATGAGTAAAAATGGGTAAAAACTGCTTCGAGTGGTACCAATTTAGCACATTTTATGTTTTTTCTTCAAAATGGCTGACCCGATCAGGCTGAATTTTTTTAGAAATGTGTATCAAAATGTAATTCAACTTCACGCGAAATTTCAACTTTTTGGAAAATATATATATTTTTTTTTTCCGTAATGTTATTCTAATGGGTATTCTTGAAATTTCTAAAATTCATAAAAAAAAAAGTTACCGCCTGATAATGCCACAAAACTATACAGATCTCAGTTAGATGAGGAATCATATTGAAAAAAAGTTTGAAGTTGACTTTTTTTATGGGTGGCTGTGGCATTAAGCGAAAATATCCCTTTTGTAGGCTACGCTTATTACAAAGGAATTGAAAATGTATTATTGATAATTAATTTGGTCATTTTATTGAGTAATCAAGAGATAGGCCTATTAGTTTGACCAAAACTCCAGACCAAGATGGCGTGTAGTGGCATTCTCCCAATGTTGGTAAGTTGGTTTAAAGGACACAGCATTGTACACAGTAGGCCTACAATATGACAGTCTCTTATGAAATTGTGCATTATTTAAAACCCTCCGATAGGTGCGCCGTAATCTAAAACACCAGTGGTCCGCGGGGTCTACCAGACCCCGCAGTGTATCTGCTATAACTTTTTTGTGAATCATTTGTTTATATTTTTTTTTTCATATAAATGTTATCTCGTGGTTTGGTGAGCATGAGAATCTATTTTCGTACTCATAGGTTACAAATATTGTTTGTAATTCCAAGTTGACATTTTTTGGTAAAAAGTCCAAATAATAAACAACGTACTTCATAAAAATTGATAAAAAATGAAAAATGAAAGATTTTTTCACTTTTAATTGATTGTTTAGTTTAATGTTGTACCTAACAATGAAATTATTATACACTGTTGAAGAAAAACATAAATCAAACATGGTTTTTTGTTGTTTGAACTTATGCTATTTTAAATGGATAATTTTATATCATATTTTTGAGTGAAAATGTGCCAATTATTTCAATTTATAAGATTTCACATTTTATTGATCCATATTCAGAATAGAATTCAGCATACATCCTATTTATTTGGCCTCAACTTCCATGACCATACCGATAGTACAACGGCTGCACGTTATAGTGACATGATCCAAACAAAGCTATTTGTGACAGAGAAGACATGTGTACTTGGTCTTAATATAAATCCAAAAACTGTTTTATGCTGATTTACAATATTATAAGGTTAGATAGTGTACGAAAATTTTCGAAGCTATGTATCTATGAAATACGCATCATAAAAATACGTCAGAATTGAAAAAAATATTTTTTATCTGCTGAAAAAGAGACAGTTTCTGTGACGCGACTGGTCGCGTGGGGTTCTGACTACAATAGTCACATGACGTAATTTTTTTTGATGTTGAAACTTCTTTCGACCACTGGAGGGTCAAATTTTGAAGTAATTCATTATAACGCAAGTTATATTATATTTATGATATCATTCAGAAAGAGGTTAAAAGTTGAAAATATGTTCATATTGGAAAGAGTTATATTATTACAGAGTTTATTGCTCTGTCATTTCTATTATTATTTTAGTTCTATTGTTCTTGTATTTTTACTTTCTAGGAATCCCACAAACAAATATTGTTCATCGTCCTGTTTGAGCTCTTCCAGAGAGTTTCGTACTTCGGTTTTCAGAGGAAGTTTCACAGAAGTATATCATGAAGAAAATTTACTTTCTAAAATGTATTTCTTATTTCTTTATAAGATCTTTCGAGTTTGCGTGCGAAACCCTATCGCTCCACGTTCTTCCCTTTCTCTTGCTCATCTTACAATTCGCATATGCTGAGTTTCCCTCAAGTTTTCATACAATTTCCTGATCACAGCCATCTGGAAATACTATCTATAGACAGACTACTAAAATTCCAACACATCGTTTTTATATTGGTAGTTTCAAAATCAAGATGTGTATAAGTTCCGAGTATTTCATATGAATATCTCTCAACGAAAAGATGCGCATATGCTGCGAGAGTAGCCCTAGAGTGCGATAGTGCTTCCTAGTAGGTAATAATATCATTAGGAAGGGAAATGAAAAGATATGTGAAAGTGATACAAAGAGTGAAAACCAGCGATAGGTTATACTTAAATCCTCGGTTACAAGCAATAACAGGGGAAAATGTGTACAATAACATTTTTTTGACCACCATGCATCTTGAAGGTATTGAGAATATATCTGCGTCTCCTCTTTATTAGAATTCCGATATACTAGGAAAACGCCATATGCGTTGTTAGACGAGCGGATAGTAATAGTATGGGTAGTAATGGCTAGAACTGCTTCGAGTGGTACTAATTTAGCACATTTTATTTTTTTTCTTCTAAATGGCTAACCCGATCAAGCTGAAATTTTTTAGAAATGTGTATGAGAATGTAATTCAACTTCACGCGAAATTTCATTCTTTTGAGAAAATAGAAATATCTTCTTTTTTTCCGCCATGTTATTCTAATGGGTATTTTTGAAATTTCTCAAATTCATAAAAAAAAAGTTATCGCCTGATAATGCCACAAAACTATACAGATCTAAGTTAGATGAGGAAACATATTGAAAAAAAGTTTGAAGTTGATAGCTGTAGCCGTTTGACCTGTGGAGAACCGACAAAAAAACATAAAAAAAGAAAAAAAAAAAAAAAAAAAAACGAACACCAATTTTTTTCAGTAAGTCAAATTGAATCCTCGCTAAAGCTCGTCTAATCATAATGTACAAAAGTTATCACTAAAAAACTGATATTTCGCCAAATCGACTCCCATGGACTCTTAAGGCTGATTTTCACTTTGAGCATCATGATGACGTAAGTAGTTTTTTCATCTTCTTCTGTTCTTCCCTTCCAGTAATGTTATTCCTGTTTCTGAAGCACGGGATGAAGTACAGTCTGGGAGCGTCTATCGGGTGTTCCACCTGTTCGTGGGACTGGGGTATATCACCACAATCATCGGCTCGGCAATTTCCGACTCTTGCCTGCCGAAGTTCTTCGCCATCCTCGTCATCGCCTTCATCGGCATCAACGGGAACGCCCTGATAGTGCTGGCGTCCTGTGCCACGAGTCCTGAGGGAGTCTTAGAGATCAAGGATACTATCCCGTAAGCGAGTATTGTCGAGAAGGGTTTTGAGGCACAGGAAGGTATTGAAGGATTTGAAATTATAGTAATATTATGAGGATACGTTGGAGCAATAGCTCGATTGTCTGTGGTTGGAGGAGAAATTTGATGTGGCTGGATTATTATGAAAGGAAGTAGGCCCCACTTATGTGATTGACTGCTTATAACATCAGGTACACAATAGTTATAGTAAGTTGGTCTATATTCTTCATTCTTTATTCTTTACTTCATCTGTGATCATTTGTGCCACCTATATCAACATTTGCATTGCATAAGTTCTAGATTGGGAACAATTTATTGAAATGTATATCCATTACAATCTCATTGGAATGGACACATTATTAATGATTGAGGTCGAATTCGAATCCTTTTGATGCACTGGGGAAAACAAAGTGCCGGGTCCTTGAGGACAAATAAATCGATTATAATTTCTGAAATTAAGATGAAGATTTCTAGTTTTCTCTCAAATTGGGAAAATGCATGTCGTCATTATTCGTTAAAATCTAGTTACAGGGTTATGATGTCCTTTAAGGGGTTACGAAAATAATATGCGTAACCAACGGTTATGAAAAATGAATCCGCTAACTCTCACTTAATCCAGTGACAATCAATTGGTGAAACCGGCCCTGTACTGTATAGGTCATTGACTCAAGATTCACTCAAGACGTCCGATTTATATCACGTGACGAGAATGAAAACTCCTTCATTATGACCTAAAGTTACGTCGTTCGTCGCTCTCATTCTTGGAGCGCTGCTAGCAGTCAAGTTGAAGACTTGGCACACAACCATCTTACCGTCGACTGAACAACAATCGCCGAAACTATTTCCAGCACTCTTAGAGGTGAACGACGGTACTACAGGGCAAGGGGTGTGGGGAAGGTAGAGGCAAAGGAGTGGGGATGAATCCCAATTTATAACCTTGGTTGAACTATGTCTTTAATTGTCTCTGAAAGTGTGGGGACGTCCATAAATTATGTCACACTGTTTAGCCCTCTTCGACCCCCCCCCCCCTCCCTCCCGTGTCACAGTTGGTCACAAAACCTATTATCCTCCCCCCACCCCTTTAAATAGATCACAAAATTCTCACACACACCCTTTCTGACAAAATTTGAAATTAACAGGCGGCAAAGTTACATTAAAGTGATAAAAGTAAAATATTAATTTCTTTATGTTTGCTTTTATTGAAATTATGCAATTATGCATAGGTAATGCCAATCGATTCCATATGGTGCCAAATACATATAACAAAAAAATGGTACGTCACACAGTTGCTCCCCCCCCCCCCCCTAAGCTGTGACGTAATTTATGAACATCCCCTGTATATTGATAATTAAGATCTCTTGTCAATACAGATATTTCCTGTTCCCTGGTCTGGTGCTCCGCGCCTTGGGTACCGCGATCTCGTCCGAGCGTTCGGCAGCGACCAGTTCGTCCAACCCGACGAGAAGAAAGAGATGAACGACTACTGCATGACTGTCGGCACTCTCCTGGCGTACGTCATCGCGCCCCAGATGAGGATGCAGGTGCCGTGCTTCGGAGACGAGTACTGCTTCCCACTCGGCTTCCTCGTGCCCGGCGTACTCATCACCGCCGCACTGCGTTCGTCGACTGGCTTCATTCATTCGCATTGGGTTTAACGACGTAATGTATTGATAACTAGGTTATACTGGCGTCGGATTTATGGTTGATGAGATGAAGGTTTCTTGGGTAGTGGGAAGGATATTGGCAAAGAAGTTGTCGGAGTGGAGCCAGCTAAATTTCAAACACAAGGCGTATTCGCAATGGGTGGATTGCAAGAACGAAGTTTAAACCCCGGCCTACCTAAGACGCCGTCTAAGTAAAAAATTGCATTGCAGAGACGAGGTTTAAGCAAGGCCGTGGCTTAAACCTCGGTCTAAAGGCGCAAATTTTAAACCGTGTTGGGAAGGTGGTTTAAACCGTGGCTCAAAGTGTTCAGTGCCATTTGTGAATACGTTCTCTGACAAATTTAACCTACAAGTGCATCATTATTGTGATTATTATACCTAATTGGATATTCTTGGAAGACTGAAGATTTGTTCAACTGTAAGTATATCCTTCTTATTTCATATACGAATGTGATTTCGATTGAAGCCCCTAAAATTAGGAAAATTCATCATTTATGTATAGGCCCATTCATTATCATTTGTTTTAGATGTTGGCCTATTTCCAGTAGAGGAAATTGTTCTCTTCTGTTAGCCGTATTTATTCACTTTTTTCCTTTTTTTAAAGTTATCATTATTATTTTTCCATTTTTATTACAACTATTCCTAGATTTAATTAACTCATATCTTGTTTCTCATTCTATTGTTATTTTATTACTCTTTTAAATATTTATTCATGCTTTTTTTTTTTTTATTAGTGTCCTATTAAAATGTATCACATTGCTAGTATAAGGTATTGCCACAAATGGATGAAATTTAAAATGAGATATAAGAAGTACGCCTATTATGTATTGCATCATTAACATTGAAGATGAATAGTAAATAGTTGAATAATACAATGAAAGCCTCCCTCGTTAGCTCAGTCAGCTGAGATACGGCTTCAGAAACTGGAGTCACCATTGGGCATGGGTTCGAGTCCCGCATAAGGCACAGGTTTGTGTAAACGTCCTTTCAGTTATTTATTCGTAGATTTATTCTCCGCATTGAAATAGTCGATTCTCTTGCTCGCCATGATGTTATGTTTCTATAATAATAACCTAACCTGCCAAAGTACATTCAAACGATCACGTGATGACAGTTATTTATTTATTATTTATTCAATGTAATCACAAATGCATACATAATGATGCGGTGGTGATGGCCCTAAACTATAAGTACATTCATATGACAAGTCTAAAAAAAAAAAAAACGAAAACACTCAAGATAATGAAAATATAACATGACAACATAACAACAACAAAACAATAAACAGCACTATTTCAAAGTTCCTTCTTCCTGTATTCTCTTTCTGAACATTTTGTTTGATATCCTCTCCCCTTCAAATACTTCTTTCTTCAGTTTGTTCCATTCTCTGACTGTCCGGTTTATGAAAGAGTAATGGGTTACGTCCAGACTCACCTCATTCCTAACTCACCTCATCCATTGAAAAGCATTGAAAAGCACGAGAAGCAGCAAATGAGGTGAAATAGAAATGAGGTGAGATAGGAATGAGGTGAAATAGGAATGAGGTGAAATAGGAAAAGACGTGTAAGGCTTCATAATAAATGAGGTGAATCAGGAATGAGGTGAAATAGGAATGAGGTGAAATAGGAATGAGGTGAAATAGGAATGAGGTGAAATAGGAAAAGACGTGTAAGGCTTCATTTTAAAGGAATGAGGTGAGATAGGAATGAGGTGAAATAGGAATGAGGTGAATTAGGAAAAGACGTGTTAAGCTTCATTCTAAATGAGGTGAGTTAGGAATGAGGTGAAATAGGAATGAGGTGAAATAGGAAAAGACGTGTAAGGCTTCATAATAAATGAGGTGAATCAGGAATGAGGTGAATCAGGAATGAGGTGAATCAGGAATGAGGTGAAATAGGAATGAGGTGAAATAGGAAAAGACGTGTTAAGCTTCATTCTAAATGAGGTGAGTTAGGAATGAGGTGAAATAGGAATGAGGTGAAATAGGAAAAGACGTGTAAGGCTTCATAATAAATGAGGTGAATCAGGAATGAGGTGAATCAGGAATGAGGTGAAATAGGAATGATGTGAAATAGGACAGGGGTGGGTAGTAAAAATGTGTTCAGTTAAGGGTGGGACGAGGTTGTAAAAGGGGCATGTTGTTAAGAAGCGGTAGGCCGGTACCTTTCAAGCGCGCGTGATTTATTGGGGTGGAATTTCGTTCACGTATGCTCGCGTCAAATTATTGTGTTATCCCTAAATAGCTCTGTGATAAACCAACCAGTAAGACATTGTTGTCTACATACATAGCAACAATTGGTGATGTAATATGATGAGCTATGATTTCCACAACTGAAAATTAATCATTATTATATTGAAAAACATAATATTCCTCATAAAACCCTCTAATAGAACTGCTTTGGATACTGCACGCCGTCAATCAAAATGTTCATGTCACTTGATTTTGTATTAGGCCTATATCTATTCATTTGTAGAAGACAAGTGGAGATGAAATATAGACATAGAGATGGAATAGTCAAGAGCTTTCTTCATGCTTTAGCCTCAAGAGATATTGAATAATACTCAAATCACAGATGAAAAGTCTGGAAAGCTTTCAATAAAAACACAACTAATTATTTATTTGTAATTTATTTTTTATTTATGTTCATCTAATTATATTATATCATCATTATATGATATATAATTATATAATTTATTATTGATTCTGTTTATTTGATTGTTTTGTGATAAATTTGAGAATGTTTCATGAAGGCCTTAAAAAATTTGATGAATATTGATGATATTAGCCGGGTTCTATGGAAATAGCTTGTATAAATTGTGCGCAAGCAGTATTTTCATTCATACGTTGTTCACCTCCCCTTCCCTCGTCATGAAAGTACGTAGGGGTAGGCCTATATGAATCCGGGAAAAGTCTCCCTCACGCCACCCGCTCTTTATAGTTGTCACGCCAAATAGGCCTATACAATAACTGTAGGTCTATAGATAGTTGCAATTTACATGTAATACTAGTCTTTGGTGTTTGCATGGTGGCAAAGATATCAATAAAGTCATATTATCACAAATCCACAGCTCACAACAATGACAGAAGCGGGAATTCATGATGTCATATATTAATGATGTTATTGAGACTTGAATTTTACATTTAGTTTTAATTTTCTTAAAAACATTTGAAATGGAAATCATCCGTAGTTATTTATTCATTCAACTTGAAGAGTTTATACTAGCTCTAACATAATCCAAAGAGGGTAAACGAAAACTGACATAATCAACTGACAGAAGGACGGAGACAAGGTTTCGTCATGCCCGTCAAGTTGTGAATTCGGGATTCATTTTTTTTTACAATTAGAACTGAATTAGTGCCGTTGATTTGGTAATTAGTGCCTGCTCCCTGTGGCAAATAAGTAGAAAAACTGTGGGGGGCTACAACTTCACGCTTAGCCTCCCATGAAACGATTCTTGCTCAAAATGGAAACATAATCAGTACTGAATTAGTGATGATTAGTGCCGTTGACTTCGTAATTCGTGCTGCATTTTTTCGGAAGTTATCAAGAAGAATGCCGCGGGGGCTAAAGTCGAATTGCACAGATATTTGGTGCTGAATTAGTGCTGAATTAGTGCTGATTAGTGCCGTTCACCACATAATTGGTGCTCTGATAGTTTTCGAGAAAAACTACATTCAAGGGGTCTTTTTTTCGGGAGGTGCGCCAACCAAGCAACGCGCGCGAAATTCGAATACCGAACTGTCAAAAACGTACACACGTCGCTTTGCGTGTTACTTTCGTCCGGAAATAACTTTTTATTAATCAATTAGTAATCAGTTCACACAGAATAACTATTGGGAAAACGCCATACATGTATTTCTATTAGTGAGATTGACATATTTGGAGAATTGAATAGACAAATAATTGTGATTGTATTTTTTGTCTCGATGAAAAAACTGTTCGGCAAAACAAATCTAAAAAAGGATATATGGACTGTTTGATCGCTGATTGTATATCTGCAAAACAATTTGGATCGTTATACCTATTGTTTTAAAAACTTTCCACGTCATTAGTTCAACATAATATTCAAGTTCAACAAACTGCTCATTCATTCGTATTAAAATTTTATAAAATTCACTTCCGTTACCAAAATTTAATTGAAATCTGTAGTATTTACATAAATATTGTATAAATCATTCGAATCGAAATCTAATATGGGATGGCATCAATTCCTGAGACCAACTTATAGGCCTATAGTCTTGGATTATTCTTTCTTGCATAACGGCTGTAAAATGAAGTTTGTCTGTAAATTGGTCTGTACCGTATTTTCAGTTCGAAATATATATAGCCGAATAATATTTTAAAATGTAATTTCACACGTCACGTGATAATACAGACTATGTGCTTCGTGGAAAATGCCATAAACATACTAGGTATGTCAAATGCGATATTCGTAAAACACTTTTTGACGGAGAATGTTTGTCCACTTCGAGATTTTCGCGCGTATCCTAGCAACCGTATGGGTCGCATTCTATGGTTGGTTACTGCCTGTAGTACCGCATACTCTTGTCCAACCAGAAAGGTCGAAAATAAACACGAAATTCGAATTCAAAACCGAAAATCGAATGTGCACCGATAAATTGTTATATATGTGAAGTTTTTTATTATTTCTGTATTATCTTATGTTATTATGAATATTTTTATAGATGTGATAAATATTGATGATGATGATTATTGTTTCTTAACGACCTCTCCAACAACTAGGTGATACGGGGGTACGATTGAGCATGTGATTATGAAACTATGAACTATGAAGTGATGATAAGTGAGAGGACGTTTACCCATGCCTTATGCGGGAATCGAAACCACGCCCAACGGTGACTTTATTTTCTGAAGCGTGCCTCAGCAGACTGAGCTACCGAGGGCGGCTTGTGATTAATATATATTACCACGATGAGTAGGCCTATCCACCTTTATCTTTGTGCAGATACCTATATATGTTCTGATGTATATGTAGATCGATGATGAAGATCGATATCTGAACATTTAATTCAGTTAGTAGTAATGCTCAATGAACAATGATGTTTTGATTACGGTGATCATTTTATCGATTGAAATTTTTTGGCTACAGTGATTTTCTTTTCTTATACCTATTTTTTATTCCATTCAATCTGATGGTTTCATCTCGTTGATTTCATCTCACTCTGTTGAATTTTCTTATCTTATTCATTTGATTTTGTATTTGATTTTTGTTTAGTCCGATTCATTTTTTGAAAATGTATTATAATTTGTATAATTCATTTCCGCGTGAATCTGACGATCCTTATTTTTTCCTACCGGTTCAGTTAAATTGTACTTCTGCTTCTCATCAGGTTATTATTTGCCTAATAGGCTAGACGGGGGTATAAGAAATAGGCAGGTCATCATGAAATTATGCCGTGATGATTGAAAGTACGTTCACAAAAACGCATGACTTATGCGGGACTCGAACCCAATTGCTCAACTGTGACAATTCAGTTACGGAAGCGGTGCTTCAGCTGACGAAGCTACCAAGGGTAGTTTCTTCTGATTTCATTCATTCAATTATTTCTTATTCCGTGATTTTTCTCATTCCACCTGATAATTTTCCTGACTCCAATGATTTGTTTTGACTAGATTTCTTTGGATTTCGTTTAATTCCTTGATTTTTTTGGATTCCGTTGATTTTCTGAATATTTCGCGGATCGACAGCGAGTTCATTTAGAGCCGTCTTTTTTCCAATTTTCCTCAGTAATTAAAACACACGCAAGTTCGTAATGAACTAATTAAATGAGATAATAATTTTCGAATCAATAGGTAGGCCCTACGTGAACGAGAGGAAAATTATTTCCAACATTTTTTTATTTTCATAATAGTTCTCACACTTTGTTGGCTGTGCTCTCTATATACGCTCATTCAATGATCTTAATCAAGTCAATAATTTGATTAGGCCCTAATACGCTGTGTGTAAAATCTTCTTTATTAAGATGATCTCTGCCCATATTCGGGTTGCCGATGCGACACAGAATAAAAAGAACAATAAGATACAAAATATATAAACACAGATAATAAGATAAAAGAATGGATAATGATTAAAAATACAATAGAAGAATGAAATTATGAGAAAAAACACTTCGGTACTAGGCTGAGAAGACGATATGACTGCCACTACTGCTGAGCCTAGTTCTTTCACTTCGCTGTGACTTCAATTAATTCGGTTTATTTTATAAATAATAGTAAATGCTGTCTTGAAATCTTATTCTATACAGGCATACTTTTCGCATAATTTTGGCACCACAAGTGGGAAGTATATGCATTAGTTAGTATACGATCAAATATAATATATATGTGAGTGCACGCAATTTCTGAGCAAAATGTGAAAAAATTGCTTTCTATGATTTAGAACGATGAAAATTATTTGTAAAATGATGATAATTATTGTGTATTATTGTCACGGTTTTTCAACAACGTAGAAATAATTTCACCCTACACTTACTATTTTCCACTCATGATTGAGTGCAGATTTTTGGTGCTTTATATTTTAATTCAGTCAAAAATGCTCCTATTTTAAAAAACCAAAAAAGGCTTATGACCATATCAACAATTTCAACGCACTTGACATGACTACAAACGCATCAGCAACAAAATGCAATCGCATTTATTTCAATTTCTATTGATCATTGTTCTTTGTAAGCAGGTATAGACCTTTTGCAACACGAGGAGTGGGGTTTAAGGATGGGCTCTTTTATTGCACGGCTTTCTTACCCCCCCTCTCCACCTCGTCTCGGCACATTCACTCCATCATAACGTATATATTTCTTTCAGAGCGATGTGTTGACAATATTTCTATTTTCGAACATAGGTCTATTATGTTTTGGTTTGTATTGAGGCATTTGTACATGGACGGTTGCCAGTGGCCTCATTGGCTCCATATTAGAGGAGGAGGATAGAAAAAAGGCAGTTAGGCGTGGTGGAGGCGTGGTTTCAAATGAGGTGAATTAGGAATGAGGTGAAATAGGAATGAGGTGAAATAGGAAAAGACGTGTAAGGCTTCATTCTAAATGAGGTGAGTTAGGAATGAGGTGAAATAGGAATGAGGTGAAATAGGAATGAGGTGAAATAGGAATGAGGTGAAATAGGAAAAGACGTGTTAAGCTTCATTCTAAATGAGGTGAAATAGGAATGAGGTGAAATAGGAATGAGGTGAAATAGGAAAAGACGTGTTAGGCTTCATTCTAAATGAGGTGAGTTAGGAATGAGGTGAAATAGGAATGAGGTGAAATAGGAATGAGGTGAAATAGGAATGAGGTGAAATAGGAATGTGGTGAAATAGGAATGAGGTGAAATAGGAATGAGGTGAGCTAGGAATGAGGTGAAATAGGAATGAGGTGAGTCTGGACGTCACCAGAGTAATGTCCAACATTTATTTTTGCTTTAGAACATTCCATCTTGAATAAATGATCTGCTCTTCCAATATAGCTTGCTTTGATGAGTTTACTGTTTAATTCTTTCCATCCATCGTTTCCTTCAACTGCCTTGTTCATATTACACAACCTTGTAATTTTACGTCTTTCCTCCAGTGATGTCCACTGAAGCTCTTTCAACATTTCACTAACACTGTCCCATTCTCTTCGCATTATTCCTGAGCCGTCTCTCTTGTATGTCCATCTGTGCACTCTATTCAGCACCCTTCTAGCAGCCAATCTTTGAACTTTCTCTATTGCAGCTATCTCCCGTAACTTATATGGATCCCAGATTGCACTTCCATATTCAACAATGGGTCTCACGAGTGAGGTGTATGCTTTGTTTTTCACTTCCTTTCCAGTTCCTTTCAACTGTCTCATAACAAAATTTAAATTTTGGATAGCCTTCTTTGTGACACTAGCTACTTGCGAGCTCCATTCCAAACTTTCTTCAAATATCACTCCCAGGTACTTGTATTGGTTTGAAATTCCCAATTGAGCATTTTTAATGAAGTACTCAGGCTGAGTTTTATCTCTGTTTCTCTTGAAACGTACTATTTTGCATTTTTCTATATTCAAATCCATTTTATTTATTGAGACCCAATCACCAATTTTTGTTAAGTCAACCTGGAATGCTATTTCATCATTTTTACACGATATTACTTTATACAGAACAACATCATCCGCAAATAGCCGCAGTTTGGAATTTAATCCAATATGGATATTATTGAAGTAAATAGTGAAGAGCAACGGGCCTAAAACACTTCCTTGAGGAACACCAGAAGTAATATTCACCCAATCAGAAAACGTTTCCCCTACTTTAACTCTTTGCAATCTGTCTTGTAGAAAGTTGCCAATCCAATTCACTAAATATCTATTTTCTATATGTGCCGAAATCTTTTCCATTAGAATCTCATGTGTAACAGTATCAAAAGCCTTTGCAAAGTCAAGAAAGACTGCATCGGTAACTTTCCCGGCATCAACATATTCAGCCAAGTCCTGTACAAACCCAAGTAGCTGAGTCTCACAAGAAAATCCCTTTCTGAAACCATGTTGTTTGTCTGATATTAGGAGCTTATCATCTAGTTCTCGTTTAATGTAACATTCAACTACCCTCTCCATGATTTTACAAATTGATGAAGTCAGACTAATAGGCCTATAGTTTTCTACTCGTCCTCTCTCTCCACCTTTGTGTATCGGTATGACTATGGAATGTTTCCATTCTTTTGGTACATAACTAGTCTTTATTGATACATCAAACAGTCGTTTGAGATACTTTGTCATAATATCTCCTCCCAATTTAACAAAGTTATTCATGATTCCATCCTGCCCTGGGGATTTGTTATTCTTCAATTTATCTATTATGTTTTGGATAACAGAAATAGGTATATCAAACACGTCTATACCAATCTGTTTGTTTTCTATATTCACCTTATATCCCGTATTACCCTCTTTTTTAAATACACTCTCATACTGATTATTTAGTGCTTCCGCTTTTTCATAGTCCGTGATAAACTCATTTCCAATACAATCAATCAACGAGGGCAAATCTCTGAAACTTCTTTTCTGACAGTTGACGAACCTGTACATATTACCCCAACTTTTATTAATATTTTTCTCATCAAACATGTTCAGTAAAAACTGTTCCTTTGCCGTATATTTTGCTGCATTCAAGTCTTTCTTAATTTCTTTCAACTTATTTCCCATGTCACCAGTAATCCTATTCTTATTGTGTAATTTTCTACCTTTCCTTTTCAGATTTCTAACTCTTTTATTATAGTAAGGTGGATCTGCATTTTCCCCCACCCTCTTGAACGGGACGAAGTTTATCTTCACCTTATGACATATAATCTTGAATGCATCCCACATGTTATCAATTTCCTGAACCCCAATTTTCTCCCATTCAGTATATAGTTCTATCAATTCCTCTCTTATCTCATTTTTTTTAGCTTTTTTGTAGTTCCACACAATTTTATCTGATTTGTGATGCCCTTGAGTGTGACTGCATACATTTAGATCCACAATTGGAATCATGTGATCACTGATTCCCTCCAATACGGCTGTTTTTATCCACATATCAACCGGACGTACTAGAATAATATCAAGAGTATTGTTGACTCCGCTCGATGCCTTTCTCGTTCCCACATTCACTGCTTGAATGAACCCTAAATTAATTATATTCGATACTAGAACCTGGCGACCGCTGGTAGCTCCTACCCCACCACACCACTGAACACCTGGTAGATTTAGATCACCAGCTATAACAACCTTAGCATCAATACCAATATTTTCTAGTCTAGCTTCAAGTACTTCCATAATTTGTAAACCACTATTAGGGGGACGGTATACAGCTATCAACTCAAAACTATCATTATGAGATTTAATTCTTAGACATAACATTTCTAACTCTTCTTCTATCCACATAACTCGTCCATTCACTCCTAGATGTACGCCTACTAATATTCCCCCTCCATGTTTATTTCTATCACGTCTATAAAAAGAGTAACCATTTACATTCAATTCACTATTTTCATACCCTTCATCTAACCAAGTTTCAACTGCCACCACAATCTGCGGATGATGTATCTCTAAAAGTGATCTAAATTGATCCATTTTATTGCAAACGCTCCTGCAGTTGACCAAGAGGAGACTTAACATTCCATTGTTCATATTCAACATTTCATTGTTCGAGTTTAAGTCAATTTTTCTGAATTGGTCTGCTATTACTGTATTATTTCCTTTCATCGCTGGTATGCTGTCTACTTGAATTTTTTCTAATATATTGTTATATACCTCGATTGTAGCAACTGGGAGGTACTGCTCTCGGCTTAGTCATTTGTATATTGGATTTGGCTTTTTTTCCCTTTTACTTTTCCTCGTAGAAATTCTCGTTGAACTTGGCACCTCTACAGTCATATTTATGTTTTTTGTTACTTTAAAAACACTGTTTTCATGATCTACTACTGCTGTTACCACTATTGCCTGTTCACGAATATCACCAATAATCGTCTTTATTCCCGTGGTAAAATCACTCTGAACAGCATCTTCGTTTATCGCCAAATTGTCTTCTATCACATCCGTTTTTTTCTTCCTGACAATCAAAAATCGACTCCCTTTCGATTGTAACAATAGCCTTACAGATTAGCTCGTCGTTTTGTCTCGCGTTATCTTCTGGTGTATCTGTTCTGTCTTCATGACTATCACTAAACAATTCTGTTTCCGCTGAAATGGTATTTTTGAATGCTAGAACTTCTATTTTACCCAATTTGTGTTCAATTTTGTCCTTTTTCTCTCCGTCAGTTGGTTCCTCTTCCAATGTATTAACAAATTCTTCCTCCGGATCTTCAACTTCTGCTGACTCAACAGGAACACTATCACTTGGCTCTATTCCTTCCATAAGACTGTAGTTAGTTAGCATTTCAATATTGCTAAATTCAATATCTCCTGGAGGATCTGGTGATGTGATTATTGGTTTGTTGTATCGATAATTTACGTTGGATAACGGGTCGAAGAACAAAATTATCATATTCAGATCTATTTCAATCGACCTGACAATTGATTTCTGAATCAGTAAGGGATGTAATTTTTCTGGAGTTAGAATAAGATTCGAACTTTTACGTAGAGACCAAAGTTGATTCATTATTCTTTTATTCTCTTCATGCATGCATTGAATTTCAACCTTAGCATTGGTAAGTTCATGCTGTAGTTGTTGGATAATAATATCACAATTACGGTTGAGGCATGTTGAATTAGAATTAGAATATTCTTCAATTACATCATTCTTCTGCTGCTCCTTCAAAGAGTTATGTACACAGCTCTTACAAATAGAGGTTATATGACTTCTTTTGTAATTGAGTGGAAGTCCACAATTAAAGTGTAGCCAATTGTTACAACTTTTGCATACAAAACCAGCATCACCGATTTTCATACATACTATGCAACTCTTTCTAAAAGACGTGTTATAAATGATAGAAGAATGATAATACTTCATTTTATAATAACCTTGTTTCTGGGACATTGGACTTCGGAGGGCCGTGCCAGAAAATTATTTCGATTATAGATGGCTTTGGTTGTATATAGAAATTTCAATAAATTTCAATAACCTTAAAAATAAAATCACTTTTTCATATTTGAAGAACACTTCTCAGAATACTTGCATTTTAATGATTTATGAATCAAAATGATCGCTGCACAGATGGCTAACAGACTTCATCTTCAAAGAAAGGTAAAATGAGTGTTTTGAAGATGTATTTAGTATTTTTGTCGGAGGATAAAAAGCACAATCTTCTTGTTGACCCGTTGTCAAGGATTATCACGTGACGTGAGCGCTCCATCCTATTGGTTGTCGACAGTGTTGTCAAGTGTATTGTCAACAAAGCCTCGGCTTCGTCGCGGTTGAGATAAACCTCGTCACAACCTCGTCTCTGCAAGAGGAAATTAGGCGGCGGCTAAACGGTGTCTAGCTAGACGCCGTCTAAACCACGACCCCGCGGCTTATGTCTCTGCAATCCACCCAATGTATACTGTACATTACTCTAACGCGAGTTTGTCTTAAAGGAAGTCCTCACATGAACATAACAGCTGCCATACTTTACTCTTATTTTATTTTATATTGGTTTAAACGACTCACTCTTATGATAACTGAGATCTAATGGCGTCGGATGAATGATTAATGAGATGATGGGATGATGAGATGAAGGTTCTTGGGTAATGAAAGGATAGTGGGAAGGAAGCGGTCATGGCCGACTTATTGTATGAACCATCCCGGCATCAGCCTAAACTACAGAAAGAAACCATGAAAACCTCTGTAAAGATGGTCGGCGGCGGGGATCGAACTGGGGTTGGAATTCCCCTCGCCTCCCGGATCACATGAAGCGAGCGCGTTAACCACTGCGCTGCATGTGCCGGTTTTACTCTTCCATGTCGACGATAACGGTGAGTATAAGAACCAGTCAACCAGAAACCTTCTTTTTGAAGTGAAAATAACCGAGAAGTGACTAGAGTAGGCCTATCCTAAACTTGATCGCCGGTTCAACTTGACGATTGAGGGTGCAATGACGAGATCTATTACCTCGCTTTTATTTTCATGTTCTACAGAGGGTTGCTCTTTTTTCATCTATTTTCCCTCTTTTTCCTCTTCTATTTTTATTTTTCCTCGTCCTTTTAATTGTTGCTTTTCTTTTTCCACAGTGGCGTTTGTCGGTGGTACGATGATGTACACGATCAAGAAGTCGAAGGGCAGTGCCTCCTTGCAGTGTGTTCTCTGCTTCTTCGTAAGTTTCTCTATTCATCTGATTCTGAACTTTGCCAACAATGTGTGCTACGGTTTGGGTTTCACTAGCCAATCAGACGACAGCTACCCTCCACTCGCGGGTCGGGTGCGTCTTGCCTGAATTGCGATCGAGTAATTTGGCCATCATGAAATTATTGTGTGACATACTAGGATACTCAGATTATTATTTGCTTTAGCGGGTGATTATGAAACTATGGAGTGATGATAAGTGAACGGACGTTTACAAAAACCCATGCCTTATGCGGGACTCGAAACCACGCCCAAGAGTGACTTCAGTTTCTGAAGCGGTGCCTCAGCTGACTGAGCGACCGAGGGTGGCGGATACTCAGCATATGCGTCTTAAGATGAGCGAGTTATTTATATGAATTACTCGAAACCAATTCACACCTCGATTTTTGATTTTTGAACTATCAAGTTTTTTTGTACAACACTAATTTATGGAACTGTTGACTATTTTGATACAGGTTTATATTTGTATTTTAAAACTTCACATTTACTATTTTACTGTAAACAGTTTGATTCGATTCAAGGAAAACTTTGGAATGTATCAGTCGTGTAAAACATGCCGGTCAATATTGATTAGATAATACAGCATGTTCGCTGCATTCTAGCGTCACTAGATTGCGCAGTAATCGTTTCTCGTGAAGCTGCACGATACCAGACCTTTCTACTAGTTTGTCCGGTGTCGATTTGTACCCTTCGTTAAGCATACTTACCTGGCGTAGGGGTTACCGTGATCAACAAGGCGGTTCCCCCAGGATGAGGCTCTTCCATTGCACTCCGGTTGAGCTGACTCCTGCGATAATCTCAAATGTAGATTACTCGGACGTGTAATTTTTGGTAGTCGGGGCTGCGTACGCGCATGCCCCGGAATTAATGAACTAATGTAGTAGTATGTAGTATACCAAAGATGCATTGAGGGTTGCGTTGGTTTGCCGTGTTCAGATGTTGTCTCAACTTGAACCGGAAATACGTTCCATTTTCTGATCTCTTTCCTTAGAACACCCGATCGCTTCTCTACCTAGTGTTGTTTTGTAGTAACTTGATGTCATGCCTTCTATATACCTCAAATATTTGCATCTAAGATGCAGTGCATATTGCCATCCAAGATGCGGTGGAAGTAAACATCAACTACGCTAGAATTATGAAAAAGGATATTACCGTAACTAGTAATGCAATCAAATGAAATGTGAATATTCATTTGTTTGTGGCATGTGGCTTTCTCACTCGAATTCGATTACATCAGCAAATCGTCCTGATGTAAGTTACTTGCAATATAGCTTGCTTTATGATGAATTATTATTATGAATTACATCACAATTTAACCTCACTATCTCCGTTTTACTGCATAACAGAAACTGTTTCAGACAACTAAGCAAAGGTTGAGGTCATTTTGCGTGTATTTGTAAACAAGGTTAGTTCCTTTTATTACTACTCACTATACATAATCGGTTGTTCTAACAATTTGGATGTTAAATTGGTACATATTTTTAGCATGGGAGGGATAGGAAGAAAATTCACCATATCGAGGCCGGCGAACCAACGCAACCCTCAATGCATCTTGAAGCATACTTACCTGGCGTAGGGTTACCATGATCAACAAGGCGGTTCCCCCAGGATGAGGCTCTTCCATTGCACTTCGGTTGGGCTGACTCCTGCGATGATCTCAAATGTAGATTACTCGGACGTGTAATTTTTGGTAGTCGGGGCTGCGTACGCGCATGCCCCGGCATTTATTGCAGTTGTTTACGAGTTAGATAGGTTTATTCGGGGGTACGGATGAGCAGATGATTATGAAACCACGATGCAACTTACTTCATCATAATATAAAGAAGGGGTGCCGACTCAGCCTTCCGCGTCATAGAGGGCACATTTGCCTGTAGCGCAACTATCGCTTTTATATCGAATTATATGAAACAACAATGGCTCACACGGCTCAGTAGCTAGGTTATAGGTAGCATTTGTTTTTCACGAAAATGATAGATTTTATAAGTTCGATAATGTCACCGGTACCGTAGCCACTCAATCTCATCTAGTTCACAAGACACTCCGCATGTGTAAATGGGGGATTTGGGGTCTGATCTGACGGCAAGCAAACAATAATGCCCGCCATGTTATTAGCATGGGAGTCGGCCCACCTTCTTTATATTATGATTAAGTAAGTTGGTATTACTACATCGTGATGAAACTATGACATGTGAAAGAACGTTTACAAAAACTCATACCTTATGCGGAACTCGAACCCACGCTCAGCGATGACTTCTGAAGCGAAGCCTCAGCTCACTGAGCAACCGAGGCCCGAGGGCGGCACCTCACCTCATAATCAGAGCGTGCAAGGGAAATATTCGAGATACACAACGACCACATTAGCTAGAACTCGCGAGTTCTAGCTCTTTTAGTAAACATTATCCAAATAAAGCATCAATGCTGGAACTGGCTATGTTGAGGACGTTATTTCATGTGGCAGTCGCGGAAAGGTTTGAAGTGAAGTGTAAGGGTCTATGATCGTCTAAAAAATATTCGTTCAACGCACTGAAAGTTGCACTCCAACTTCATTATTCACTGCCATCTGGAAATGTAACTGGAGACGTTACCAATGTTGAATGCCATTCTAATGCACCATTCTACCGCCGCTAGATTGCGCAGCGATCGTTTCTCGTAAAGCTGCACGATACCAGTCCTACATGCTTATTTGGCCGGTGTCGATTTGTACCCAAAAGTAGGCATACTTACCTGGCGTAGGGGTTATCGTGATCAGCAAGGCGGTTCCCCCAGGATGAGGCTCTTCCATTGCACTCCGGTTGAGCTGACTCCTGCGATAATCTCAAATGTAGATTACTCGGACGTGTAATTTTTGGTAGTTGGGGCTGCGTACGCGCATGCCCCGGAATTAATGACCCAATGTAGTAGTATGTAGTATACCTGTGACTTGTTCAGGACGAGGCAGTGCAATTCTGTAACACTTACCATTGACTAAAGAGATACTCAAGACGTCCCACGTAAGTTACTTCGCGAGATTCAAAACCCTTTCATTATTACTATGAGTTACTCCAATGGTCGCTACACATTCCTAGAGCGCTGCTAGCAGTCACGTTGGAGACTTGGCAGATAACCCAGGCAGCATCCATCCAACTGTCGACTGACGCACAATCGCCGAAACGATTCTGTGTTTTTCTGACTCAATGTTTTTAGCTGAGTTCCTACAATTTCAGAAGTTCTTCAATTACTAGGTTGGCAGACGGCCTTCGTCTTCCGTGGGTGACACATATACATATCATTATCAAGATTCATCAACATCTATGAAGCGCAAACAACAACAACGTTTTCCGAGTACCGGTAAAGTTGAGTCTTCGCTTCCCTCATCCAATTATATTTCGTTTCTTCCACTCAGCACTGAGATATTGTCGCAATCCAGAACGCTTTCTGGACAACTCTGGATACGAGCCAGAATTCGTGGCTGATTTCAGGGTGGTTCTTCCAGTGTTGCCGCTGTTCATTCCCTTGCCGATATTCTGGTCGCTTGCAGAGCAAATGGTAAGTCACGTGACAGGTACCTGACTTGATCAATAAGATAGCATTCTTTCATGAGACTTTATTCACGTCCGCGTGTTACAGCTATACAGTGAGGAATAAAATGGCGAGGTGTACTGCTCTTCCACCTAACTCTAGAACTAAGTTGACGTTTACAGGGTGATTAAATCAATAAGGCCCGGTACTACCAAGTCTAGTTAGCCTTCATCTGAGAGTTGGTGGAAACAAATTGCATGGGTAACCATGGTGATAACAACTTCAAACTGCCAGTTAGAGGTAGGCCTACTCCCACGTCGGTAATAGACGCGTACCTAAGTCAATTTAATTAAAAATACAATTTAAATGCTAGTTCAGTAGAATTTGAGCAATACATTTATTTATTTTATTCATCATGACAAAATGGATTTTTTTAAAGGGGTATCTATTTTCATCCTACCATTCATTTGTTTCATATTATTTTATTCAATACAGTCATCATTTAAAACTTCGGTAATAATATAATTATATAATCACATACAACTTCAAGGTTTCAACTCTTTCGCATCAATGCAATTTCGTTTCTTAGCGTAAACTTTTCCTACACATCCTAAAAACCCCAACTTAGACCCACTGTTATGTTTGTAAACGACCCTCTACTTTCGAGAACACTCGAGTATTGTTCTATCTTTCAGTTTTGTTGCAGGTTTCTCGGTGGACGTATCAGGCTTCCAGGATGGACGGGAGTATCTCCAACAGTTCCAGTATCCACCTCGAGCCAGATCAGATGCAGATGCTGAATCCTGTCATCATCTTCCTGGGGAGTTGGTCGTGTACCCGCTGATGAACCTCTGTGGGCTGTCTACTGCTCTCCGACGCAACGTGATCGGCGGCATTCTGGCAATCCTCGCTTTCGTCGTGTCGGCGTTAATAGAGACTAAGATCGAGGTAGGTTCTCTAAGAGTCTTTCACTATAAGTGAGGGTTGAATTTCAAAATCAAGATGTAGCTTTCGAGGAATTTCTATGTAAACATCTCGCTTTTAATCTAACAGGTTGAAATGATTAATGAACACATGCAAATACAAATTAATTATAGAGGATACAAAATTATTATATATTTTGAATAGAAACAAATTATAAAATTATGAATGGATACAAATGATTTATTGTATAGAAACAAATGATTAAATTACAAATTAAATTACAGATTGAAGTTACATAATATTTTCGAAATTGTCTCCGTTTTTAGCGAGGCCAATTGGGGAGGGGGGTCCAAGTGTCCAATTAAATTGGTGGATTTATTGTACTTGCTGTCAAAATTGTCCAAAGTTGTGAAACAATCCATATTTATTCGGAAAGGAAGGTTAATCGCTAGCTTTTAACAGTTATGAACAACTTTGACAGACGGACAGTATCCCAGATTGTCATAATATAAACAGCAGATCACGATTCTGAATTGCTTCATGTCTAGGATGGCAGTGTCGTGTTCGGCGAAGACTTGCTGATACACCAGGCCAAAGGCGTACACATGATGTGGCAGATACCCCAGTACCTGCTCATCTCATTGGCCCAGCTTCCTGTACCCGCTAGCACTTCTAGAGTTCACGTACACTCAGGTAAGTCCGCACTTTATCAGAACCAACTTGAGGAACTTCAATTATAGAAATCGTATCGATAGATACGCAACTGTGACGTCACCCATTGTAATTCTGATTCAGAATCTCTCTAGAGCCATGAACTTTGAGGCTGATTTATCGGATCTTTCAATATTGTGATTCGCATCATTGTAATCTTCGACGTTTACATGGTCAACTTCTGTACAGTTTTTTCGATTTGCGCGAGATATCTTCTACATAAAATACGAAAATAGACAGAAGAAATATTCCACAAATAAATCATCTGTGAACACGTTTTGGTATCATTCTGTTTTTATACATGAGAAGGTTATAGAATGTTATCAATCATTATTTTCTTGCTTACAGTTGGTAGCCATGTCCAGGGCAGGCCAACAGGAAGTAGAATTAGTTTTGCAGTAGTTGATCTCCAACTCTCAACCTGTGTGGTTGTGCGGGGTTGTTTTAATTTAAGCGCGCCAGTCGGACTACCGATTATTAAAATGTTGTTTGTAATTATAGTTAGTAACCGAATGCGTACTATACCGAATCATTATCTAATGATTAATAAAGTTCACAGTTTAGTATCCGAAATTATATTAAGCGATTGTAATCCATTTTCAAGGGTATTATTTGTAGCTTACAGTTTACTATCCAAATTATACTAACCGATGCTGTATAATTGTTTATTATCAAAGTATTGATAAAGTTCACCTGCATTTATTATTAATAGTGTGTTATAATTTTATATAGTTTACAAAAGTATCTATTTGAACTAAACTTGCGACACGTCGTGGGGTGTTTAGAAAGCACAAAAATAGAAACATTTTTTCAAAGTCCCCAAGTAGTACAGTAGATAAGGCAAAGCATTCGGGGTTTTGTGATAGAAACGTATAAATTTCACCAAATGCTCAGAAAAATTAGCCCAACAAAAGAGGCTACGGAGGACGGCGGATTTCTCAACCGTTTGGGGGTGGCGAGGGTGGCAATTTAGGGGTGAGCATTTATGAAATAATTTTTATCTTCAAAGATGTTTCTGATATACATATACTTTCTCGTGAACTATACTATAAATGAATCATAAAAAAATAATTTTCAGTCGAAATCAAATTAGAGGACGGATAAATAACGATTTCATTGACCTTTGACCTTTTGTTTGATATAATTTCAATACGGAATGAAACTGCCCGTGTGACCATTCGTTTGAAAGCTGAAATCGGCCTGAATCAGAAAACATCAACATCTTGTAGGTGTGTTGACCTTTGACCTTTGAATAATAATTTAATTGACGATTTGTATGTAAATACAATATCAATTGTGTGGGCAATATACATAAACTATTCGGGGTTTTGAGATAGAAACGTGAAAATCTCACCACATGCCCAGAAAATTTTTCTCTACAAAATGAGCTACAGAGGACGGCGTATTTCGTAACCGTTGGGGGTTGGCGGGGGTGGAAATTCGGGGGTGGGTCGTTGGAAATTGATTTTTACTGTCAAAGTGGTGGATGAAAGTTCATAATGTTCGACCCGAATTATGCTATTAATGTAATGTAGAAAAATAATTTTTGATCCAAAAAACCTCTGGAACGTGAGTTGACCAATTGATCAACCTTTGACCTTGCATACGTAATGATTTTAAAACAACAGCAATATGCCCGAGTGACCATTCGTTTGAAAGCTTACATTGCCCTGAATCATAAAATATCAACATTATCAAGCTATGTTGACCTTTGACCTGTAATTATTCATTTTATGTATCATTTTATTGAATATACATACTGATTATGTGTAATGCCAACTTGAGAGCTAGTTCATAGGAGAAAATGTACAACAATAACCAATTATTCAGTGTAATGTCTATGTTTATCACATATATGTCTGAAGACGAGTGTATATAGTGATAACACCTGAACTGCAGTTCATTTCGGGTTGAGTTGTCACCAAAGTATCATTAGAAAATCGATTTGTTATTCCGTTACGATGACAAGTTTTATTGCCACAGGCAATTGTCTTCAAGCTATATATATATATGTATATATATATATATATATATATATATATATATATATATATATATATATATATATATATATATATATATATATATATAAAAAAAAAAATATATATATATATATATATATATATATATACTTCCTCAATGGTATAACACATTACTATGCAAACACTCGTTACAAATTATTTGATGCAGGGACGATAAAAAAATGTGTTCACAATAAATAAATATAATCTCAGAAGATATTGATAATATTGAAAATCTTCACACCTTCAACAGTCGCATTCTGCTCCACATTTACACGATAACCAACATTTCTGACCACTGATCATGCAGATGCAGCTATCCGTGGAGCAGTCATCTGTGCATTTGCAAACAACAAATTCATCACAGGAAAAGATCGCCTCACGCCCTGTAGTCAACACTGGTCGCCACATTCCTCCATCTCCTTTCTTCCATCCCCATTGTGATGGATTTGGATGGATCGGAAAGGCTTCTAACGAGTTACCCCAGTAATGTCCAGCTTGGAGAGCTGCTCTTAAGGTGTGCTGTCGAAGAGCGTCTTCTGTCGGTGGAAGACTTTCCATTGGTTCATCCATTGACGTGAACAATTCCATCCTAGATTCGTCTACAGACGATAATTCACTCGTTCTGTGGTATAAAAGAATAACAAATCTTTCTATTTGGGTGAAAGTAACGTCTATATCTGAGCTCGGAGTGTTCGAGAGCTGTGCAAAAGCATCCGTCACTTCTGAGAAATTCATCCACGTTTGCCAGGCCGATTGTTTTCCCTTACCCGAGAAACGAGACGTGGCATCACACCCGGTAAACGCGTGGAAGAAAGGAAGAGCTCGCGATCTGTTTGGTCCTAGTGTTGCTGCAATATCAGTTGCTGGAATCATACGGTGGTTTTCCCAACACCGAACTCCACTAAAATCTCTCTGCCGGGGAAATCTGGAGAAAAAGCTACACAAAGCATCACAACATCTGAGTCCACTGTTCTTATAACGACAGATTGCTCAGTATGTTTCATGTGTAGCAACATTCTTGTATCGGCCTCTTCGTGGTTGCAAGGTGTCAAAGTCATCAGATCATTGGTGTCCTCAGAAGCATTCCTGATGATTCCTTGGCTCTGTGTCACAATAACTAAACCTTAACTCCTTTCGATATTCTGAGCGTACAACCCCAGCATTTTGAAGAGTTCAGTTACAGAACGAGTGAATTATCGTCTGTAGACGAATCTAGGATGGAATTGTTCACGTCAATGGATAAACCAATGGAAAGACTTCCACCGACAGAAGACGCTCTTCGACAGCACACCTTAAGAGCAGCTCTCCAAGCTGGACATTACTGGGGTAACTCGTTAGAAGCCTTTGCGATGTATCCAAATCCATCACAATGGGGATGGAAGAAAGGAGATGGAGGAATGTGGCGACCAGTGTTGACTACAGGGCGTGAGGCGATCTTTTCCTGTGATGAATTTGTTGTTTGCAAATGCACAGATGACTGCTCCACGGATAGCTGCATCTGCATGATCAGTGGTCAGAAATGTTTGTTATCGTGTAAATGTGGAGCAGAATGCGACTGTTGAAGGTGTGAAGATTTTCAATATTATTAATATCTTCTGAGATTATATTTATTTATTGTGAACACATTTTTTTATAGTCCCTGCATCAAATAATTTGTAACGAGTGTTTGCATAGTAATGTGTTATACCATTGAGGAAGTATATATATATATATATATATATATATATATATTTTTTTTTTTTATATATATATATATATATATATATATATATATATATATATATATATATATATATATATATATATATATATATATATACATATATATATATAGCTTGAAGACAATTGCCTGTGGCAATAAAACTTGTCATCGTAACGGAATAACAAATCGATTTTCTAATGATACTTTGGTGACAACTCAACCCGAAATGAACTGCAGTTCAGGTGTTATCACTATATACACTCGTCTTCAGACATATATGTGATAAACATAGACATTACACTGAATAATTGGTTATTGTTGTACATTTTCTCCTATGAACTAGCTCTCAAGTTGGCATTACACATAATCAGTATGTATATTCAATAAAATGATACATAAAATGAATAATTACAGGTCAAAGGTCAACATAGCTTGATAATGTTGATATTTTATGATTCAGGGCAATGTAAGCTTTCAAACGAATGGTCACTCGGGCATATTGCTGTTGTTTTAAAATCATTACGTATGCAAGGTCAAAGGTTGATCAATTGGTCAACTCACGTTCCAGAGGTTTTTTGGATCAAAAATTATTTTTCTACATTACATTAATAGCATAATTCGGGTCGAACATTATGAACTTTCATCCACCACTTTGACAGTAAAAATCAATTTCCAACGACCCACCCCCGAATTTCCACCCCCGCCAACCCCCAACGGTTACGAAATACGCCGTCCTCTGTAGCTCATTTTGTAGAGAAAAATTTTCTGGGCATGTGGTGAGATTTTCACGTTTCTATCTCAAAACCCCGAATAGTTCATGTATATTGCCCACACAATTGATATTGTATTTACATACAAATCGTCAATTAAATTATTATTCAAAGGTCAAAGGTCAACACACCTACAAGATGTTGATGTTTTCTGATTCAGGCCGATTTCAGCTTTCAAACGAATGGTCACACGGGCAGTTTCATTCCGTATTGAAATTATATCAAACAAAAGGTCAAAGGTCAATGAAATCGTTATTTATCCGTCCTCTAATTTGATTTCGACTGAAAATTATTTTTTTATGATTCATTTATAGTATAGTTCACGAGAAAATATATGTATATCAGAAACATCTTTGAAGATAAAAATTATTTCATAAATGCTCACCCCTAAATTGCCACCCTCGCCACCCCCAAACGGTTGAGAAATCCGCCGTCCTCCGTAGCCTATTTTGTTGGGCTAATTTTTCTGAGCATTTGGTGAAATTTATACGTTTCTATCACAAAACCCCGAATGCATCCTTATATCTCATCTTAGCTACTGTACTAAAGTCAATACTAGTCGAACAGATAGTAGCTTCCTTCAAACTTGTATCAGGAGCTCATGAAGGTCGAAGGCAACTACTATCTGTTCGACTAGTATTGACTTGGGGACTCTGCTGCTAACTATAGGCTTACTCGTCGTCTCGTTTAAAATTAATTCTAGACGAGTTCAATCTTGATTCCTACTGTTTTGTTTGACCAATTATGTCCATCATTTCCTTCTTCAGGTACCAGTTACCATGAGACCGGTGCTGCTCACTTGTTGGCAGTTGGCCATTGCAATCGGAAACTTCATTGCCATGACAGCAGCGTTGGGGAACGTGTTCGAGAGAGAGGTCACATATCCATCGGAAGTTCATAGAAACGGAATATAACGGAATAAACCTAAATAATAATAATAATAATAATAATACTATATTCATTGTCCACAGATTGATCAATTACAAGATATTCAGACAGTCAACAATAAAAATTCAATAATAATAGAAATTAAAATCATGATGAGTAGTTTGAAAAGTCGTCAATAATTTAAAAATAATTAATACTCAGGAGTCTTGATCAATCTAGTAAAAGAGATAGGTATTGTGGAGACCAAGAATTTACTTCCTGCATATACTGGACATTTTGAAAATAAGTTTAAATTATGATTGACTAAACTGAATGACTCCTTATTTCTTGTATTGTGGCTGTGGATTTCAGTCTTTGTAGTGATTAAATGAGAGTTGGTTTACAAAAACATAATACAGTTAAAAATATAAAGGAAATTTGTAAGGGCATAATATTAAAATGGAGAATGATAGTCATGATTTTATATCAGTTTGAATTAATATAATACATTTCACATCTTACCTTGTGACCATAAGCACGTATGGCATGAATTAATTTTACATTTGAAGTAATACATCGAATTAATTAGAACATAACATGATTTCAATTGACCATTATATCTTCTGGTTCATATTACATCACTTCGCCTTTGCATATTTGTATTAATGGTGTCTTAAACTTTTTAATTTTTAACCGACTATGTGTGTTACATATACAACAGAATGAATGATTGTTTGTGTAAACTCGAATGATTGTGTGATTATTGTTAAGCTGTGTGATTGTACTTAAATTATCAATTGACTATCTAACTTGTTACAGAATAGATTTCTTCAAAGATACATGAATTATTTTTTAATAAACTATGTATTTACCTGTGCGTTGATTGATACTTAATTCATTACCAATTTAACTCTGCAGGAATAAAACTTAATCATATGTTTCTTGAATCTGTTTCAAATTTTTAATAAACTTCCTGCAGCTTCAGCGATTCCAACATATTACCCTATTCATAATTTAAGTAACACTTCCTCACTTAATTTTAATCTAATTTGTTTGCTATTTCAATAAATAAAACTAAATTTATACATCACCTCAACTGTTTGCCTTATTCCAAATATAATTTACAGCTCCTAGGTTAATTTAATTTTAAACTCTCATTTTGCGCTACTCCCTCATCATTTATATCATTAGTACTCTATTCATTTACTTCCTCTACTTATTCGTACTTATAAATATTTCCTATTCAACGATCCTTATTATTACACCTTCCTGCTTGTAACGTTACTCCATCATATTTTGCTTTCCCTCAATCAGTTAATAATTAACCCCTGCACGTTAACGCTACTCTACAATGTTTCCGCGTATTCGCTTGAAGATAACTTAACTACCTTAATATTCCTTACTTCATTCCTACACTTCATTTTGTTTAACGCTCCTGCCACTTTAAGTTTCTCATATTAGTTCACATTTCATAATTTTCTGGTTAACCTCCTCACTACATGTTTCTCGTACTTCGTTAAACTTTTACTTTACACCTCAGGTTTAACCTACTCTAAATATTTGCTTCCCCACTTCAATTTTATAATTCATTTGCAGTTACATTACTCTCCATTATGTTACCCTTCCCATTAAATCGTCTCATTTCAATTCCTACTGTTACTACTCGAAAGTTCCCCTACTTCATTTTGCCGCGCTTATTCAATCATTATTTCCGCTCTTCATTTAACGCCTCATCAATATCTTTACGTTAACCCTTACTTCATGCTTCCCGTCCCTGCACTTGTTAACCGTTAAGTCTCAAATCAGTTTGCCCTTCAGTTCAATTTTATCACCTATCACCCCTGTACGTTTACATACCCCTCATCAGTCCGCCGCATTCAAATTTATCACTCACTCCCTGCACGGTCACTACTACTTCCATATCATTTCCCCACTTCACGTTTAACAGTAACTCCTCACATTCAGTTTCCCCTCATTTTTCAAGTTACAGCTTCACTTTCCCAGTTAACCCCTACTCAGTTTTGCCTAACTCCTTCAAATCTTTCCATTTCGCTCCCCTGACGGTTAACACTACTCCCTAACATGTTTGCCCTCTTCAAATTTTCAAGTTACACGTCCCTCACGGTTAACAGTTTAACCCCATCATCATGTTTCCGTACTCATTCATATTTTTCCCCTCTGACTTTTACACCTCAGTTTGCGCTATTCATTTAAATTTTCAATTACACGCTCCCTCCGTTAACACTAACTCCCTACACATTCCTCTTCATCTTCAATCATTTACTCCGTCCCTCGGTTACAGTAACTTCCCACATCATGTTTGCCGCTATCTCTTCAAATCTTATCATTACACGCTCCCTGCACGGTTAAGTTAACTCCCATCATGTTGTCGTTTTCATTCAAACTTATCATTACACTCCCGCACGGTTAACAGCTAACTCCCTACACCTCATGTTTGCCGCTTACTTCAGTTCAAATATTATCATTACACTCCCCTGCACGTTAAGCTTATCCCTACTCATCATGTTTGCCCGTATTCAGTTCAATCCTTTCAGTTACAGCTCCCTGCAGGTTAAGCTATCCTACATCATCTTTCGCTTACTTCTTCAAATCTTACGTTCACGCTCCCTGCAGTTATAACCCTACTCATAAGTTTTCTTCAGTCACATTATCAATTACACGCCCCCAGTTAACAGTACCCACAAACTCATGTTTGCCGCTCTTCTTCAATTTACAAGTAACACCTCCCTGCACGGTTACAGCTACTCCTACATATCATGTTTCCGCTACTTCGTTGAATTTTACATTCATCTCCCTGACGGTTAAACTATCCTACATATTGCCTACTTTCAGTTAAATCTCATCAATTATACGCTCCTCGGTTAACATAACTCCACATCATTTCCGCTCTTCTTCAAATTTCATCATTACACTTCCTGCACGTTTTACAGTAACTCCCTACAGCATATGCTTTCTTCCACTTCATCATTTTATATTCCATTCAACGGTTCATTTACTCCCTACATGCAGTTTCGGCACTCAGTTTCAATCTTTCAATTTATTACACGCTCCCCTTAACGTTACAACTACTTTCCCTTACTTCATTTCAAATCTTTCATTCAACGCTCTAGCTTAAGCCACTTAACTTATCCCACATCTTTCCCTTTTCAATTCAGTTCACTCACGTTAACAGCTAACTCCCTACTCATGTTTGCCGCTTACTTCAGTTCAAATCTTTATCAGTTACACGCTCCCTGCCGGTTAACAGTAACTCCTAACATCATGTTTGCCGCTTCTTCATAAATTTATCAAGTTCACCTCCTGCACGGTTAACTCTCCCTCATTCATGTTGCCGTTCATTCAAATTTTCAATTTTCTTCTACCTGCAGATTAACCGTCACTCCCGCTACATCTAACTCCTACATTCATTTCCTAATTCATTAATTACTCCCTTCACGGTCCCCGCTTAACTTCTGTTCCCATCTTTCAGTTCATATTCAACTTTCAATTAACACCTCCTGCCGGTTATTTCTTCATTCATTTTTCGACTTCATACACTCTTTATCAGTTACACCCCCTGCCGTTTTAGCTTATTCTTACATCATATTCCGCTACTTCAGTTCAATCCCTATATCAGTTTCACCGCCCCTTCAGTTTAAGCTTATCCACACACATTGCCCGGTATTTCAGTTCAACTTTTCATTTTCGCTCCTCAACTTAACAGCTTATCCTCCACATGTTTCCGCTACTCTCTAAATCTTTTCACTATTCCTCCCTGCACGTTTAACAGTCCTCCCTCTCACTGTTTCCGCTTACTTCATAAATCTTTATCAACTTAATCCCGAGTTAACAGTAACGCTCCCTACTCATGTTTACCGCTACTTCATTTAAATCTTTATCAATTTAACCTCCCTCAGTTACTCTACCTACACTTTTCCGCTACTCATTTCCATCAGTTAACCTTACATCACGGTTTAACAGTTAACCCTACAACTGTTTGCCGCTTACTTCACGTTCAAACTTCATCAATTTTACGCTCCCTGCACGTTAACAACTCCCACATCATCATGTTTGCCGCGTACTTCGTTAAATCTTATCAATTTATACGCTCCCTGCACGTTAAATATCCCCCTAATCATTTTGCCGCTTACTTCAGTTCAACTTTATCAATTACACGCTCCCTCACGGTTAAAGTTAACTCCCTAATTCTTTTCCGCTTCTTCATTCAATTTAACAATTTCACGCTCCCTGCACTGTTACAGTTAACTCCCACATCATGTTTGCCGTACTCAGTTCAAATCTTTATCATTACACGCTCCCTCACTGTTAACATTAACCCCACATCATGTTTGCCGCGTATTCGTTCAACTTTATCAAGTTACCGTCCCGACGTTACATTAATCCCCCTTTTTCGCTACTTAAGTTCAATTTTCAATTACCCCCTGCACGATAATGTTAACTCCTAACCATTTTTCGCTACTCATTCAACTTCTTAACCATTCCGCCCCTGCACGTAACTCATCACCTATCATGTTTCCGCGTACTTCTTTCAAATCTTTATCAGTTACACGCTCCCTGCACGGTTTAACTTACTCCTCCTCATCTGTTTGCCGCGTACTCAGTTCAAATATTTATCATTACCGCTCCTGCACGGTTATTAGTTTACCCTACATCAGGTTTGCCCGTACTTATTAACTTATTCGTTACACGCTCCCTGCAGGTACTTACTTACGTTCCCTCTATCCCTACATCAGTATATTCTGATCAGTTACATCCACTCAGTTTAACGTCCCTCAACGTTATGACTTGCCCCTATTTTCGTTCATACTTCATTTTCAACTTACATCACGTCCGGTTAAATTCTACTCCCTCACGTGTACCCTCATCATTCAAACTTCACTTTTACCTCCTTACGTTACTATCCCATTATTCCCTTCTCTTCATAAATTTTAATCCATCGTCCCTGTACTTACGCCTTCCATATTCTTCCGCGTTCATCATACTTTAAATTCATCCTTCCAGCTCCAGATACATAATCCCGCCCATTTCATTAAATCTTCAATTTTATCCTTCCCTCCTTACGTAACTCCTAACCTCATGTTTTGCCGCTTACTTCAGTAATCTTCCATTTACGCTCCTCAGGTTAACAGTAACTCCCTCACTTTCTTCCTCATTCAATTTTCATTTTATCCCTCACGTTATATCAGCTACTCCCTACACATTTTGCCTACTTCAGTAAATCTTTATCAATTTTACCGCTCCCTCACGGTTATCTAACTCCCTACACATTTTCTTACTTCATTCAAATCCTTAAATTCACGCTACCCTGCACGTTACCAGTAACTCCCTCATCTTTTGCCTTATTCAGTTAATTTTCAATTCTCACCCCCTGCACGGTTACAGCTAACCCCCCATACCTATGTTTGCGCTATTCCAGTTTCAAATCTTATCAATTTACCTCCCTGCACGGTTAACTAACTCCCTACACATCATGTTTCCGCTTACTTCATTTCAAATCTTATCAATTTATACGCCCCTGCACGGTTAAAGCTTAACTCCCACATCATGTTTTGCCGCACTTCAGTTCAATCTTATCAATTACACGCTCCCCCGTTAACGCTTAACTCCCTACACAGTTGCCTTACTTCAGTTTCAAATCATTCATCATTAACGCTCCCTGCACGGTTAAAGTTAACTCCCTTCCATAGTTGCCGCTTACTTCAGGTTCAAATCTTCATCATTTAACGCTCCCTGCACGGTAAATTACCTTACCATATTTTCGCTCTTTCATTCAAATCTTTTCAGTTAACACTCCTCATTAACGTTTACCCTTTTAACTTACTTCATTCACTATCATTCATTCCCTCTTAATCCCTCCCTCGTTACATTTCCGTCACACGTTGACGTTACTTCTCAATTTACCGTTACACGTCCCTCAGTTTACATTCTTCCTCTCAGTTTACCACTCCCTCAACTTTTATCATTACCGTTCCTCTTAAATTTATCCCACGATTGACTTACTCATTCAATCTTATCCACGTTCACTTCCCTCACGTTTATTTTCCGCTCACTCAGTTACTTATCAGTCAAACTTTTCCACTTTAGCCTTCCAAATTACTCCCCGCGTTAGCTTACTTCTAAATATTTACCTCAGGTTAACGCTACTCCCTAACGTGCTCTCAGTTCAATCTTTACCATTTTACGCTCATCAGTTAACATTAATCCCCTCACGTTATGCTTACTTCCATTCATCTTTATGTTTACGCTTCAGTAACTTTATCATTATACGTCCCTCACGGTTAGCATCTCCTACAAATTTTTCCGCTTCTGTCAGTTAAATTCTTAACGCTCCCACGGTTAACGCTTACCTCAACTTATCATTTCCGCTTCCTCAGTTACACACTCCTACACACTTTGCAGCTTACTCCTCCTACATCATTTCCGCTTCCTTCAGTTAACTCTATCCATTTTACGCTACTCAGTTACTTACTTGCACTCTCCACTTTTCCATTAACTTCCTATCACTTATCACTATTGCGATTATCTTCACATACAATCCTTCACGTTACTCTCCACATTATCAATGTCCCACTGCACGGTTCCATTAATTTACATCGCTCCGTTGCAGGTTTCAGTTAATCCCATCACATTTTCCGCTCACTCGGTTAAATCTTCAATTATTTGCCGCACTTAGTTAATCCTACATTTTTCCGCTACTGCAAGTTACATTTAACCACCCTGCACGTTCCGTACTTCTAACTCATCATTTTAGCCCGTATTCATTCAAATCTTTTCATTTACGCTCCCTCACGTTACGCTTAACTTCCTCATCTTATTTTACCGCTCTTCAGTTCAAACTCCCTCATTCAGCTCCCCACTTAACATCTATCATTTCACTCTTAGTTAACGTTATTCTTTCAACTCCCGCATAGTTCACTTATTCCTCACTCATTTCGTACTTCCTTTCTCTTTCAGTTATCCGTCACGCTTACAGTTAACACGCTCCCTATTTGAATTCCCTTATCTCTATGTTACGCTCTCCGCTATCTTTATCTATCATCATTGCACGCTTACACCAAATCCCTCATCATTTTGCCCCTCTCTGTTCATCTTTCAAGTTACACTCCTGCACGTTACTTATTCCTACATCATCTTTGCCGCTACTTCAGTTCAACTTCATTTATCCCTGACTTAAAACTTTCCAGTACTCCCCGATTAAATTATCTACACCCCTCACGGTTAACAGCTACTCCTTCATTACCATTTTGCGCGTACTCAGTTAAACTATCTTACATCCCCTCTGCCGTTACTTCAATCTCATCATTGCCGCTCTTCAGTTTTTAAATTAACTCCCTACACATCATGTTCCGTACTTCATTCAAATTTTCAGTTACTTCATTCAGTTACAGTACTCCTCCACCATGTTCCGCATACTCCTCAACTTTATTCAATTAACTCCCGTCGTATAGCTTACTCCTACCTATCATGTTTGCCGTACTCAGTTCAAATTCTCATTTCACGCTCCTCACGGTTACAGCTAACTCCCTACATCATGTTTGCCGCTACTTCATTAAATTATATTTCCGCTCCTGCACGGTAACAGTTATCTTCATCATGTTTCCGCTTTCAGTTTCAAACTTATCAATACCCGCTCCCTGCACGGTTACAGTACTTCCACTTATCGTTCCGCTTCTTATTTGTCTTCTACCTCCGGTTTAACTACTCAACATCTTTTTGCCGCGTACTCAGTTCAAATCTTTCCAAGTTACCGCTCCCGCACGGTTAACCAGTTCGACCTCATTTTGCCGTTACGTACTTTATCATCACATTTAAACCTCCCTCATCATGTTTGCAGCTATCATCAATCTATATTTTCACGCCTCAGGTAACTTTATCCTAACACTTTTTCCGTTACTTCTTCAAATCCTTCATCAATTATCTTGCCCACGTTATAAACTCCTATACATATCCCGTCAGTTCATTCATTCATTCTCTCACGTTTCACTGTTATCTTCACTTTCATTTCCGTTCCTACTTATTAACTTCCTCCTCTCAGCTCTAACTATTCAAATTTAATTTAGCTTGCAGTTAACTCTACTTAATCATTTTAACCTCTCGTTAATTTCCTACTTATTCTTCCTTTCAGTTAAACTCCTCATAGTTTCCCCTACGTACTCAACTTTCAATTTTTTATCCGCCCTGCACGTTAACATTAATCCTAATCTAGTTTGCGCCTTAATTCCTATTATCATTTTACGCTTCCTGTTCAGTTCTTAACTTCTACATCACTCAGTTACCGCTAACTCCACTACAATCTATCATTTACACGCTCCTTCAGTTAAACTTTCAATTAACTCTCACGTTCGTATCCCTAATCATATATGTTCGCGCTCACGTTATTTCTCTTATCATTCTCCCGCTCGTTTCAATATTTCAATTATGTTTCCGCCGGTTATAGCTTACTTCATATATTGCCCGCCTTCCGTCCAATTTTATAGTTACACGCTCCCTGCACGGTTTTAGTTACTTCCTTATCATTATTTGCCGCTACTTCAGTTCAACTTATCCATTACACGCTCCCTGCCGGTTACTCTACTCATACATCATCATGTTTCCTCCCTCATTTCATTTAAATTCTTACATTTTATCCTCTCACGGTTCAAGTCTTCCTACATAAACGTTCCGCTACTTCAGTTCAAATCTTACATTACACTTCCGCACGTTACAGTTAACCTATATCATTTTACGTTACTTCATTCAAACTTTCATCAATTTCCCTTCAGTTAATACTCCTATCAATTTCCCCTGACGTTCCAAATCTTTATCAAGTCCCCCTTCCGGTTATTTCCAAATTATTTTCCGCGTCTTCAGTTCCAATCTTATCAAGTTCCGCCCGCACGTTAGCTAACTCAATATCATTTCCGACTCCAGTTCAAACTTTATCAATTCCAGCGCCCCTGACGTCTCAAACTTTCCTATTAGTTCTAACTATCTACCCATCCTACAATTTAACGCTCTCCCTACATTAATTGCCCTCCAGATTTGCCAATTACTTCCTACTCATCTATGTTTTCGCTACTCAGGTTCAAATCTTCTCAAATTTACGCTCTCTGCACGTTAACAACTCCCTCACTCATGTTTGCCGCTACTTCAATTTTATTCAATATTGCCCCTCACTTAAAGCTAACTCCCTACATACATCGCTGTCGTACTTCAGTTCAAATCTTATCAATTAACGCTCCTGCCGTTTAACACTTAAATCCTTTATTTCCGCTTACACGTCAAATCTTCCTTACATCAGCTCCCGGCTAGTTCAATCATTTCTTCATTCACTCACGTACTACCCTACTCAGTTAACCCTTACAGTTCCGTTCCCTCATTATTATAACCTCCCTGCACGGTTACCGCTAACTCCCACATTACATGTTCCGCTCTCATTCGATTCTTAATTTATCACTGCGTATTCCTCCCTTCAATCTCATCATGTTGTCCCGTACTTCAGTTAAATCTTCAATTTAACGCTCCCGCACTTAACAGTTAACTCCTTACATCTATTTTGCCGGCTCAGTTCAACTTAATATTATCGTTTGCACGTCTTACAGGTTAATCTCATCATTTCACGTCTCAGTTAATTTAAATTAACCATCAGTTTACCCTACTTCCAGTTCACTATCATTCCTTCTCCAGTTTTTACTCCTCTTTAAGTATCCCACTCATGTTTCCCTATCAGTTCAATCTTCTCATTTAATGCTCCCCTCACGTTACCCTAATCATTTCACTTCATCATTTTACTTACGCTCCCGCACGTTTAACTTAACTCCCTACTCATGTTTGCCGCTACTCATTCAAATTTTACTACGCCTTACGGTTTAACATTTAACTCCCCATGTTTGCCGGTATTCATTAAATCTTTATACTACTCCTTCACGGTTAAATCTAATCATCATGTTTGCCGCTACTTCAGTTCCAATCTTTTCATCACCTCCCTGCAACGCACAGTTAACCCTCATGTTCCGTTACTCAGTTCAAATTTTTCCCAATTATCACTTCCTTAGTTAACGCTACGTTACATGTTTGCCGCTTACTCAGTTCAAATTTCACAGTTACGCCCTCACGGTTAACATTAACTCCCTTCAATTTCCGCTCTTCAAATCCTCATTTTACGCCCGCACGTAGCTAACCCTAATTACACTTGCCTCATTCCCTCTTTTCAATTAACTCATGCATACGTTAATTACCCCAATCCGTTATTAACTCTTACATTCATTCAATTTTCCCTACTCATCAATTTTACAAGTACATTCCTCCTTTCTTAACTTCTCAGTTCACTTTCCCTACTTTAACTTTACATTACATCCTGCGGTTATGCTACTCCTCAATATTCCCGACTTCTTTAAATTATCTTATCCTTGCACGTTAACAGTTAACGTCCCTACTCTTTCCCCCTACTCAGTTAATTTACATTCACGCTCCCTGCACGTTACAGCTAACTCTACAATCTGTTTCGCTACTTTCGTTAAAATCTTTATAAATTTTATACGCTCCCGCAGGGGTAACAGCTTCTCCTAATCTGTTGCCGTTATTCAGTTCAAATTTTTATAAACTTACACCCCCTGCAGGGTTAACATTAACCCCCTAAAGTTTCCGCTTTTTTCATTCAAATTTTTATAAATTTTATACGCCCCCGCAGGGTTTAACAGCTAACCCCCACATCTCATTTTTGCCGCGTACTTCAGTTAAAAATCTTTACAAGTTACACCCCCCCTGCCGGTTACGCCCTCCCTAAAATCATGTTTGCCCGTTACTTCATTTAAAAATTTTATAAAAGTTACCCCTTTCCCAGGTTAACGCTAACTCCCTACATCATTTTTGCCGTTACTCCAGTCCAATCTTTATCAGTTAACGCTCCCTGCACGGTTCCATTTAATTTCCCACACTTTTTTTGTCGCGTTTTCCAGTTAAATTTCTCAATTTACCGCTCTCTGCAGGGTAAAAGCTAACCCCCTACCATCATGTTTCCGCATACTTCAGTTCAAATCTTCATCAATTTACCTCCCTGCAGGTAACAGCAACCCCCAATCATTTTCCCGCGAATTCAGTCAAATTTTTATAAATTTTCCTCCCTCACTTTTAAAACTTAATCCACATATGTTTCCGCTTATTTCATTTCAAATTTTTATCAATTTACCCTCCCCGCAGGGTTTAACATTTTAACTTCTTCATCATTTTGCCGGTATTCAGTTCAAATTTTTATCAAGTTAACCCCCCTGAAGGTTAACAGCAAACTCCCTCATATTTTGCCGTTATTCAGTTAAAACTTTATCAAGTTAACGCCCCCTGCCGGTTAACAGTTAACCCCCTAATCATTTTTCCCCTTACCCCAGTTAAAAATTTATCTATTATCCTCCCGCAGGTTGACGCAAAACCCCCTAACATCATGTTTCCCGGATTTCAGTTCTATTTTTAAATTTTACGCTCCCGCAGGGTTTAAACTTTAACTCCCTACATCATCATGTTTGCCGCGTACTCAGTTCAAACTTATAAATTACAGTCCCTACGGTTTAACAGAAACTCCCTAACTCATGTTTTCCCGGTATTCAGTTAAAAATATTTTATAAATTTCCGCTCCTGCAGGGTTTTTAGCTTATTTCCCAATCAATTTTTCCCGGTATTCTTTCTTTTTATAAGTCACCCCCCCCTGCAGGGGTTAACGCTAACCCCCAAAATCATCATTTTTCCCGCGTTTTTCAGTTCAAATCTTTACAATTTTATAACGTCCCCCACGGTTAACAGCTAACCCCTACTTGTTTGCGTTATTTCAGTTAAAATCTTTAAATTTCACGCCCCCTGCACGGTAACATTTAACCCCCTACATCATTTCCCGCTTACTTCAGTTAAAATTTTTTTAAAATTTTATCGTTTTTTGGGGTTTAACAGCTAACTCCACTTAGTTTGCCGGTATTTCATTCAAACTTTTAAAGTACCGCCCCTGCAGGTTAAAGTTAACCCCCTATATATGTTTCCCCGCTTCTTCATTAAATTTTTATCATTTTACGCTTCCTGCCGGTAACAAACCCCTACTCATGTTTCCGCTTACTTCATTTCGAATTTTTATCAATTTTACGTCCCTGCAGGGTAAACAGCTAACTCCCTACTCTCATTTTTTCCGCTTTTCATTTAAAATCTTTAAAAGTTACACGCCCCCTGCACGGTTAACAGCTAATCCCATTCTTTTTGCCGCTTACTTCTTTTTCAAATCTTTAAAGACCGTCCCTAAAGGGTTTACCAGTTAATTCCCTTCTCATCGTTTGCCGCGATTCCATTTAAAAATCTCCATTTACACGCCCCCTGCACGGTTAAAACAGCAAAACTCCCAAAATTAATTTTTCCCGCGTATTCGTTAAAACTTATAAATTTTATACGTTTCCTCACTGAACAGTTAACTTCCTACACATCAGTTTGCCGCGTACTCATTTCAAATCTTTAAAATTTTAAGCTCCCGCACTTTTAACATTTAACCCCTACATCATGTTTTGCCGTTTTATTCATTCAAATTTTTATAAATTAACGCTCCCTCCCCGGAACATTAACTTCCTACAATCATTTTTCCCGGTATTCAGTTAAAAATTTTATCAAGAAACCGCCCCTGCACGGTTAACAGTAACTCCCCTACATCACATTTTTTGCCGCTACTTCAGTTCAAATCTTCAAAATTTTATACGTCCCGCCTTTAACAGTTAATTTCTACTCATCAGTTTGCCGCGAAACCAGTTAAAACTTTATAAATTTTTTCGCCCCCGCACTGAACAGTTAACTCCTACATCATGTTTGCCGCTTACTTCGTTAAAATCTTTATCAAGTTACACGCTCCCTGAGGGTTTAACAGTTAACTTCCTACATCATCATGTTTGCCGCGTACTTCAGTTCAAATCTTTATCAAGTTACACGCTCCCTGCACGATTAACAGTTAACTCCCTACATCATGTTTGCCGCTCACTTAAGTTCAAATCTTTATCAAGTTACACGCTCCCTGCACGGTTAACAGCTAACTCCCTACATCATCATGTTTGTCGCGTATTTCAGTTCAAATCTTTATCAAGTTACACGCTCCCTGCACGGTTAACAGTTAACTCCCTACATCATGTTTGCCGCTTACTTCAGTTCAAATCTTTATCAAGTTACACGCTCCCTGCACGGTTATTAGCTTACTTCCTACATCATCATGTTTGCCGCGTACTTCAGTTCAAATCTTTATCAATTTATACGCTCCCTGCACGGTTAACAGTTAACTCCCTACATCATGTTTGCCGCTTACTTCAGTTCAAATCTTTATCAAGTTACACGCTCCCTGCACGGTTAACAGCTAACTCCCTACATCATCATGTTTGCCGCGTACTTCAGTTCAAATATTTATCAAGTTACACGCTCCCTGCAGGAGTGAGAGCTTACTCCCTACATCATCATGTTTGCCGCGTACTTCAGTTCAAATCTTTATCAATTTACACGCTCCCTGCACTGTTAACAGCTAACTCCCTACATCATCATGTTTGCCGCTTACTTCAGTTCAAATATTCATCAATTCACACGCTCCCTGCACGGTTAACAGCTAACCCCCTACAACATCATGTTTGCCGCTTACTTCAGTTCAAATCTTTATCAATATATACGCTCCCTGCACGGTTAACAGTTAACTTCCTACATCATCATGTTTGCCGCTTACTTCAGTTCAAATCTTCATCAATTTATACGCTCCCTGCACGGTTAACAGTTAACTTCCCACATCATCATGTTTGCCGCTTACTTCAGTTCAAATCTTCATCAATTTATACGCTCCCTGCACGGTTAACAGTTAACTCCCTACATCATGTTTGCCGCTTACTTCAGTTCAAATCTTTATCAAGTTACACGCTCCCTGCACGGTTAACAGTTAACTCCCTACATCATGTTTGCCGCCCACTTCAGTTCAAATCTTTATCAATTTATACGCTCCCTGCACGGTTAACAGCTAACTCCCTACATCATCATGTTTGCCGCATACTTCAGTTCAAATCTTCATCAATTTATACGCTCCCTGCACGGTTAACAGCTAACTCCCTACATCATCATGTTTGCCGCGTACTTCAGTTCAAATCTTCATCAAGTTACACGCTCCCTGCACGGTTATTAGCTTACTTCCTACATCATCATGTTTGCCGCTTACTTCAGTTCGAATATTTATCAAGTTACACGCTCCCTGCACGGTTATTAGCTTACTTCCCACATCATCATGTTTGCCGCTTACTTCAGTTCGAATATCTATCAAGTTACACGCTCCCTGCACGGTTATTAGCTTACTTCCTACATCATCATGTTTGCCGCTTACTTCAGTTCAAATCTTTATCAAGTAACACGCTCCCTGCACGGTTAACAGCTAACTCCCTACATCATCATGTTTGCCGCGTATTTCAGTTCAAATCTTTATCAATTTATACGCTCCCTGCACGGTTAACAGTTAACTCCCTACATCATGTTTGCCGCTTACTTCAGTTCAAATCTTTATCAATTTATACGCTCCCTGCACGGTTAACAGCTAACTCCCTACATCATCATGTTTGCCGCGTACTTCAGTTCAAATCTTTATCAATTTATACGCTCCCTGCACGGTTAACAGTTAACTTCCTACATCATCATGTTTGCCGCGTACTTCAGTTCAAATCTGTATCAATTTACACGCTCCCTGCACGGTTAACAGCTAACTCCCTACAACATCATGTTTGCCGCGTACTTCAGTTCAAATATTTATCAAGTTACACGCTCCCTGCACGGTTATTAGCTTACTTCCTACATCATCATGTTTGCCGCGTACTTCAGTTCAAATCTTTATCAAGTTACACGCTCCCTGCACGGTTATTAGCTTACTTCCTACATCATCATGTCTGCCGCGTACTTCAGTTCAAATATTTATCAAGTTACACGCTCCCTGCACGGTTATTAGCTTACTTCCTACATCATCATGTTTGCCGCTTACTTCAGTTCAAATCTTTATCAAGTTACACGCTCCCTGCACGGTTAACAGCTAACTCCCTACATCATTATGTTTGCCGCGTATTTCAGTTCAAATCTTTATCAATTTATACGCTCCCTGCACGGTTAACAGCTAACTCCCTACATCATGTTTGCCGCTTACTTCCGTTCAAATCTTCATCAAGTTACACGCTCCCTGCACGGTTAACAGTTAACTCCCTACATCATGTTTGTCGCTTACTTCAGTTCAAATCTTTATCAATTTATACGCTCCCTGCACGGTTAACAGCTAACTCCCTACATCATCATGTTTGCCGCGTACTTCAGTTCAAATCTTCATCAAGTTACACGCTCCCTGCACGGTTAACAGTTAACTCCCTACATCATGTTTGCCGCTTACTTCAGTTCAAATCTTTATCAATTTATACGCTCCCTGCACGGTTAACAGCTAACTCCCTACATCATGTTTGCCGCTTACTTCAGTTCAAATCTTCATCAATTTATACGCTTCCTGCACGGTTAACAGCTAACTCCCTACATCATCATGTTTGCCGCTTACTTCAGTTCGAATATTTATCAAGTTACACGCTCCCTGCACGGTTAACAGCTAACTCCCTACATCATTATGTTTGCCGCGTATTTCAGTTCAAATCTTTATCAATTCACACGCTCCCTGCACGGTTAACAGCTTACTCCCTACATCATCATGTTTGCCGCGTACTTCAGTTCAAATCTTCATCAATTTATACGCTCCCTGCACGGTTAACAGCTAACTCCCTACATCATCATGTTTGCCGCTTACTTCAGTTCAAATCTTTATCAAGTTTCACGCTCCCTGCACGGTTATTAGCTCACTTCCCACATCATCATGTTTGCCGCTTACTTCAGTTCAAATCTTTATCAATTTATACGCTCCCTGCACTGGTAACAGCCAACTCCCTACACCATCATGTTTGCCGCGTACTTCAGTTCAAATCTTTATCAAGTTACACGCTCCCTGCACGGTTATTAGCTTACCTCCTACATCATCATGTTTGCCGCTTACTTCAGTTCAAATCTTTATCAATTCATACGCTCCCTGCACGGTTAACAGCTAACTCCCTACATCATCATGTTTGCCGCTTACTTCAGTTCAAATCTTTATCAAGTTTCACGCTCCCTGCACGGTTATTAGCTCACTTCCTACATCATCATGTTTGCCGCTTACTTCAGTTCAAATCTTTATCAATTTATACGCTCCCTGCACTGGTAACAGCCAACTCCCTACATCATCATGTTTGCCGCGTACTTCAGTTCAAATCTTTATCAAGTTACACGCTCCCTGCACGGTTATTAGCTTACCTCCTACATCATCATGTTTGCCGCGTACTTCAGTTCAAATCTTTATCAATTTATACGCTCCCTGCACGGTTAACAGTTAACTTCCTACATCATCATGTTTGCCGCGTACTTCAGTTCAAATCTTTATCAATTTATACGCTCCCTGCACGGTTAACAGTTAACTTTCTACATCATCATGTTTGCCGCGTACTTCAGTTCAAAATTCAACCAATTTACAAGCCCCCTAGAAGAGTTTACACCAGATCAATTTTCAATCAATTTACACATCCCTGCAGGTGTTTATGGCTTACTTCTCCTACATATTTATTATATTTGCTGTGTACTCTGGTTCGATTTTTAATCAATTTTCAAAATCCGATTTCCGACTTCAATCTTGGATTTTCCTTTCTTATGAATGGTCACCATAATATATATATATATATATATATATATATATATATATATATATATATATATATATATATATATATATATATATATATATATATATATATATATATATATATAGAGAGAGAGAGAGAGAGAGAAAATGAATAATTGCTAAAACTTGTATATGGTGTTTTGTTGGCAGCTGTGGAATCACGTGTTGTTCGCTAGCTTGATGAGAGCAGACCTGTTGCTCATACCGGTTGTCGCGTGGCGTTACAAGACAGTTCACGAGGAAGAAGACACTTGACTCAGTCTCTAGTGATGAGAGATAATACTGAATCCAGAATCTAATGACTTGGTTGAAGAACAAAATATTCTCGGTCTTGGTCGTCGCAGATAACACAGAGGAAGAACTTTCCGAAACATCACATGAGCAATCTGTTTCTCAGTCATCGTTACAATTATACACAACACCTTAGTCCTAGGCAGCATATATATCATTATAAATGAAAACATTCTGTATCAGCGAATCATGACTATGAGAATCTGTCGGGCAGAATGACGCGGGAGGAGTAATGTGTGAATTGCATCATATTCCAGAACCCAGTCCTATATTGCTCACGCCGAATTCCTGAAAATGCTACACACATCAAAAATGGAAACTGAACCGAATATAATAGAACCACATTTTTATCAATAGATAGTAGCAAGCAGTACAGTATTACAGTACACACGTTTACGTTAAACGTGAAATAAATACAGCCTTATTCTAGAACTAGAAAGTTATAATGAGTGTTACCTGATGTCTGTATAATAATTATTTGAATTAATGAAAGGAAAAAAAAAAAATTTTCCCATGAATAAAGATGAAATTTGGAAAATTTGTTCTTTAAATTTGGTTAACTATTTAAAAAAATTTCCCGGGGCATGCGCGTACGCACCCCCACTCCAAAATTACACGTCGAGAAACCCTTTTGAATTACGGGATCACCCCAACCGAGTGCAATGGGAAAAGCCCCACCTGGGGGAAAGCCTTTTGATCAGAACCCCCACGCCAGGTAAGTATCTTAAAGAAGGGGAAAAACCCCCCAAAAAAAAAAGGGACTCGTAGCGTGCAGCTTTACGAGAAACGATCGCTGCGCAATCTAACGGCGGTAGAATGGTGCATTAGAATGGCATTCAACAGTGGTAACGTGTCCAGTCTCATTTCCAGATGGCAGTGAATAATGAAGTTGGAGTGCAACTTTCAGTGCGTTGAACGAATATTTTTTAGACGATAATAGACCCTTAGACTTCAGATAAATGGGGGTCACAGAAGCACGCGCAAATGGCAAGTGTACACATGAATAAGTTTAATTGTTGGAATATTAGCACAATGTAACAGCCACATTGGAACAAACGCAAAATGTCTCCGTATTATATGAAGGATTAACTATGTGGAATTAATTCCGGGGCATGCGCGTACGCAGCCCCGACTACCATAAATTACACGTCCGAGTAATCTACATTTGAGATTATCGCAGGAGTCAGCCCAACCGGAGTGCAATGGAAGAGCCTCATCCTGGGGGAACCGCCTTGTTGATCACGGTAACCCCTACGCCAGGTAAGTATGCTTAACGAAGGGGACAAATCGACACCGGCCAAATTAGCATGTAGGACTGGTATCGTGCAGCTCTACGCGAAACGATCGCTGCGCAATCTAGTGGTCTAGAATGCAGCATTAGAATGGCATTCAACAGTGGTAACGTCTCCGGTGTCATTTCCAGATGGCAGTGAATAATGAAGTTGGAGTGCAACTTTCAGTGCGTTGATCGAATATTTTTCAGACGATAATAGACCCTTATGCCGCTTTTCCTACTCGCGTTGTGAGCGACGCGTTAGAAGCGTCAGACGCGCTGGACAATCAGCTAACGTGATTCGCGCGAAACGTGAGTGGTCAGGGCGACTGACGCTTGTAACGCGTCGCTCTCAACGCGAGTCAGTAAAAGCGGCATAACACTTCAGATAAATGGGGGCCACAGAAGCACGTGCAAATGGCAAGTGTACACATGAATAAGTTTAATTGTTGGAATATTAGCACAATGTAACAGCCACATTGGAACAAACGCAAAATGTCCCCGCAAACGCAAAATGAATTTTATGAAGGATTAACTATGTGGAATTAATTCCGAGGCATGCGCGTACGCAGCCCCGACTACCAGAAATTACACGTCCGAGTAATCTACATTTGAGATTTTCGCAGGAGTCAGCCCAACCGAAGTGCAATGGAAGAGCCTCATCCTGGGGGAACCGCCTTGTTGATCATGGTAACCCTACGCCAGGTAAGTATGCCTATATTTGGGTACAAATCGACACCGGCCAATTAGCATGTAGGACTGGTACCGTGCAGCTTTACGAGTAACGATCGCTGCGCAATCTAGCGGCGGTAGAATGGTGCATTAGAATGGCATTCAACATTGGTAACGTCTCCAGTTACATTTCCAGATGGCAGTGAATAATGAAGTTGGAGTGCAACTTTCAGTGCGTTGAACGAATATTTTTTAGACGATCATAGACCCTTACACTTCACTTCAAACCTTTCCGCGACTGCCACATGAAATAACGTCCTCGACATAGCCAGTTCCAGCATTGATGCTTTATTTGGATAATGTTTACTAAAAGAGCTAGAACTCGCGAGTTCTAGCTAATGTGGTCGTTGTGTATCTCGAATATTTCCCTTGCACGCTCTGATTATGAGGTGAGGTGCCGCCCTCGGGCCTCGGTTGCTCAGTGAGCTGAGGCTCCGCTTCAGAAGTCATCGCTGGGCGTGGGTTCGAGTTCCGCATAAGGCATGAGTTTTTGTAAACGTTCTTTCACATGTCATAGTTTCATCACGATGTAGTGATACCAACTTACTTAATCATAATATAAAGAAGGTGGGCCGACTCCCATGCTAATAACATGGCGGGCATTATTGTTTGCTTGCCGTCAGATCAGAGCCTAAATCCCCCATTTACACTAGCGGAGTATCTTGTGAACTAGATGAGATTGAGTGGCTACGGTACCGGTGACATTATCGAACTTATAAAATCTATCATTTTCGTGAAAAACAAATGCTACCTGTAACCTAGCGACTGAGCCGTGTGAGCCATTGTTGTTTTATATAATTCGATATAAAAGCGATAGTTGCGCTACAGGCAAATGTGCCCTCTATGACGCGGAAAGCTGAGTCGGCACCCCTTCTTTATATTATGATGAAGTAAGTTGCATCGTGGTTTCATAATCATCTGCTCATCCGTACCCCCGAATAAACCTATCTAACTCGTAAACAACTGCAATAAATTCCGGGGCATGCGCGTACGCAGCCCCGACTACCAAAAATTACACGTCCGAGTAATCTACATTTGAGATTATCACAGGAGTCAGCTCAACCGGAGTGCAATGGAAGAGCCTCATCCTGGGGGAACCGCCTTGCTGATCACGGTAACCCCTACGCCAGGTAAGTATGCCTACTTTTGGGTACAAATCGACACCGGCCAAATTAGCATGTAGGACTGGTATCGTGCAGCTTTACGAGAAACGATCGCTGCGCAATCTAGCGGCGATAGAATGGTAAAACGGAGATAGTGAGGTTAAATTGTACATTATTTAAATTGTGATGTAATTCATAATAATAATTCATCATAAAGCAAGCTATATTGCAAGTAACTTACATCAGGACGATTTGCTGATGTAATCGAATTCGTGTGAGAAAGCCACATGCCACAAACAAATGAATATTCACATTTCATTTAATTGCATTACTAGTTACGGTAATATCCTTTTTCATAATTCTAGCGTAGTTGATGTTTACTTCCACCGCATCTTGGATGGCAATATGCACTGCATCTTAGATGCAAATATTTGAGGTATATAGAAGGCATGACATCAAGTTCCTACAAAACAACACTAGGTAGAGAAGCGATCGGGTGTACTAAGGAATGAGATCAGAAAATGGAACGTATTTCCGGTTTAAGTTGAGACACCATCTAAACACGGCGAACCAACGCAACCCTCAATGCATCTTGCATATAACATATACGTATACATATCAAGTACATATAAGTACATATAAGTACATATAAACATATACGTAGGCCTATATAACATAAATGTGAGAGGAAATTCACATATTCTGAAATATATAGGCCTATATTCGTAGTTCCAGACTCATCCCACAGGCGTTTCGTGTCGCCCTCCGTAGCTCAATGAAATAAGGCACCATTTGTCGTGAGTTCGGGCCCCGCATAAGGCATGGTCTTTTCTCACACGTTGTTTCATTGATTAGACGAGCTTTAGCGAGGATTCAATTTGACATACTGAAAAAATTGGTGTTCGTTTTTTTTTTTATGTTTTTTTGTCGGTTCTCCACAGGTCAAACGGCTACAGCTTTCAACTTCAAACTTTTTTTCAATATGGTTCCTCACCTAACTTAGATCTGTATAGTTTTGTGGCATTATCGGGTGGTAACTTTTTTTTATGAATTTTAGAAATTTCAAAAATACCCATTAGACTAATACAGAGGAAAAAAAAATATTCCTATTTTCCAAAAGAATGAAATTTTGTGTGTAGTTGAGTTAAATTTTGATACACATTTCTGGAATTTTTCAGCTTGATCGGGCCAGCCATTTTGAAGATAAAACATAAAATGTGCTGAATTGGTACCACTCGAAGCAGTTTTTACTCATTTGTACCCATACTATTACTATCCGCTCGTCTAACAATGCATATATGGCGTTTTCCTAGTTAATATAATAATTGAAAATAGGATCGTGTCTTTACTTCCAAACTCTCCCAGCATTCATCTTTATCTTCGAAACATGATACTGAGTGAATTTGAGTGAGGACAATCTCCAAAATCATCGTAATCAATTGCGAGGTGAGTGTTGTATCTCCAGTTCCAGTAAAACCAGTCAAGACCGGCGATAACTTTAGAACTAGGAAAACGCGTTATGTGTTTCCGCGTTGATGGATGAGCTAATAAGAATGACATTGAATTCTTTCAAAAAGTTATATCAAGTTGATGTTTTGACGGAATTCAAGTTAAAAATCAATCTTTCCATTTGGTTGGTTTATTTCGTAGACCATTCTCATGAAGGAAATATTAGATGCAATTTAATATTATATATTGTAATATTAGACTACCTACTATATGAAACGTGATGACAGCTGTATACATATATACGCCTTGAGACCCTCCTTTTATATTCATTTCTCATTCTCAATAATTTCTTCGATAATAAAGAAGGCCTTGGTTTAATCGTTCTTCATCAATTGGTGACACTTGTTGCTTGGATTCAATTGGTTTTCTTAATAGCTTTAAAACGATATGTAAAAATGTCATTATATATTTTTTTATATCTAAACGACTGATTGGATTTCAGTGAAAGTTTGAAATAATCTGTATCATTATTATATTGAGATTTGGTGAAAATATGATTTTTTTTTCCATTATATTCAAAATTGAGCACATATAACAAGAACACATTTTCGAACGACATTTTAAGTACGAAAATTCTTCTCTTGCTTTTTTTGTCATTATATAATTTTTTATATCAAAACGACTGATTGGATTTCAGTGAAAGTTCGGAATAATGTGTATCATTATTATATTGAAATTTGGTGAAAATTTGAATGTTTTCGAAGGTCATTTTTTTCACGAGTATTCTTCTCCGGCTTATTCTTATGGGTAATTTGGAAGATTAGTTTTCTCAGAAGTGGTGCAACCGATTGCGTATAAAAACTAATGAGATTCAATCCAGATGATGACACATGGGCATGCCAAGTTTCAATCGAATTTGAATTTTCGTCTGACTTGTAGAGCGCGAAAAAAAAAAAAAACATGTACATTTTTTTCGGGTCAAGTGAAATTGAGTCTTCGCTTCGCTCATCCAAAAAAAAATGATAATTCATTTATTTTATATCTTCTTTATGGGCTACTGAAGAAGTAATTTGAATAACTCTACTGTTATACTAAACTTTAACCCGTCTAGTGCCGAACCATGATCGCTTTAAAATGGGTCTTTTTCCTTTTTTCGAAGTTAACCTGCTCAATATCTTTTTTTCAACGTATTTTGGAATAGAGAAGTGAACAAAACCTATTCTACAGGATGGATTTGCATATTTTTTGTGTGCATTTTATGAACTAGATAATAAATGAAGTTACGCATTATCATCAGCATATCTTGAAAATTGCATCCACAAAATAATTGTTGAACAGTATAATTAATGAATAACAAACTTTGTTGAAAAATGAAATGTGTGAGATATTTTAATTTTTTATTTTGTCATTCCTACAAAAAATGTTATAAAGTAATATCAATGCACAACTTAATCGAATTCACTTTCGAGAAAACTATGAATTTTGAGAAAATTTATCTCAGGCTGTTTTCTAGAAAAAAGTGCTCCATGACAATTGAAAATAAATAATATGTAATGATCTATACAAAAAAATGAAAAAATGTAACTCCATATTTTTTCGTGGGTAGGCCTAATGTATAGGACTACAATGGAAAAACCTAATTGGGTGTAAAATGTAAAACTTGGGAATTTCAGTGTTGTCCCTGCTCAATGGAAATGATGGTATCAAAAATGTGTCGAAGATTTACATATATTATATCAAATGGAAGCCTGAAACAAGCTCTTTCCAGATAAGTGTGATATACCTCTGGCAAACCCAGCTTTCTTCGTCATAATCAAAGCCAAATTTGATCAAATTTCAATGTTTAACGAAATTTTTGTTGAACTTAATATTGTCTGAATGTGCGAAAAATATATAAATATTGATTTTCAGCACTTGACCTTGAATCTAGGTCAATACAAGAAATCCACTTTCGTTCTTTCACCTTAATTGAGATGACATACTGAAAAATGATTCATATTCTATGTACAATTTTTTAAAGATGTAGAAATATTATCAATCATTATTTATGAGAGTTTAAGAAATTGTGTCACATCACATTCGTATCACTTAATTAGGTCAACTTGGTCAATATGCAGTAGCATTGCTTTTTCAAGTTGCGGGTCTAATAAGACGTGAAAACTCTTATGTTGGCTATTATATTATTTGCATAATTGAATTGATTACTCCATTTAAAAAATGCATTTTATTTTAGATGGATCCAATTGAGTATACTAACTTCATAGGTTTACTGCCATTTGGCCCGTTTGGTGTCCTTTGACATAATTATTTTATGAACCTTGATGAATAACAGTGGACAATCTTCATACGTCCTTAAAAATTGTCAAAACATAGAAATATATTATTTGTTAGAACTCTATATAAAGATAAAACAAAAAATATCAATTTTGTACGGTACTGAAATAAGCTTAACAATTAATGTAAAAAATTATTGATGTACATTTTTCACCACCTTAATCTTAGACAATATTCAAGGTCATGGAAAGAAAAAAATTCATCAGGTTCAAACTTCACAGAAATATATTGTGATTTGATCAAACTTGACCTTGGTATATTTTGTCATTGAACAAAGGACTATAGTAGGCCTAAATACTTTTAAATATATTTGTCACACATATTATTTTAATCTAGGCCCTATTCTAGACATGACTTTCTTCCAGATGCTGTACAGAACTCAATAACTTGAGAAGTGATTCAGTTACTGCATTAATCAATCAAATGAATGTTTCATACTGAACATTTTTGTTCCAAATCACAACATTATGCTTTTTATGCAATAAACCAGCCTTCATATAATGCACGTATACAATTGAATAATTCATGGACCGACGAATACACAAATTCACGGTTGAATTACGATGCCAATATTGTCAAAGCTGGCAATTTCGGAGAAAAATACAGGTTATGTTTAAAATAATCTCATTTTGATACAAAGTATTACTGTAAAGTAAAAGTAAAATCTGTATCAATTCAAATACATTTTCTTATTTTCTATTTAATGTGGTTACTGAATATCACATAAGTGAAATCAAAAGTGGAAGAAGTTTGCTCTTTCATCTGAACGAAAGTCCAATCCATATCTGATAGTTTAGCCTCCAGGGGTATACTAACTATTTAGTTAGTAATTTAGTAATGATTGATGAATGATTTAGTAATGTAGTAATTTTGGAAATTTACATTGTATGGAAAATTATCAAAAATTTGCAAAAAAATAATAGCTATATAGATCCTACTAAAATAAAGTTATTAATCTTATTTATAAAAGGATATCACAACATATACTATTTCATTTGGATGTTGGACACACCTATTGTGATTTTTTAAATAAAATACATGTTGCACAAAACAAACATTTCAATACGTTTTCATGAATTTCAGTTTTTATACAAATAATTCGAGTAGGCTGTATTTTTGTGTAGGCCTAGCCATACATTAAAATAGGTGGTCAATGTGCACAAGTTGAAATTTGAAAGAAAACTAGAGAAACAAACTAAAAAATCTGAAATACACGGTAATGGACATACTTTTATCACATTGTGAACAATTATTGTCCCTTTGGCCTCACTATATATATACATTTTCCAAGGGAAAAAATCATTAAAATGAAACTTCTTTTGATTGAAAATGATAACTAATCTATTCTCTGTGTTTGACCCTTCAACAAGTGTAATGAATCTTTCTTTGAATTTTAATTTCTTTAAAGTCCTCGATTTACTCAACTTTTTTTCTTTTTTTTTGTGTTTGAGATGAATCCACGGTCTTCTCCTTTTTTTCCTCTTTTCAATTTTCTCCCCAATCTTTTTTCCTCAGATTTTTCCTCTCCTATTTTTTTTCATATTTTTTTTCAATTTTTTTCCCTTCTAATTTTATTTTATCCTCATATATTCTCTTTTGATTTTTTTTTCCAATTTTCTTTTTCCATCCTTAATTTTTTTAACGTCATTATTGGAAGAAAAAAAAATAGAAAAAATGTAGAAACACCAACTTGAGAAAAAAAAAGAATAAACACATGAAAAAAAAATTAAGGAGATTAGAAAAAAACACGAATGAGAAAAATAGGAGAAATCGAGGAAATCAGAAAATTAAAAAAGATCGAAAAAAAAAATTATGTATTTTTTTCTTTTTTTTCAATGATGCTTAACGACCCCACCAACAGCTAGGTCATACGGGGGTACGAATGACGGGTGATAATGAAACGATGAAGTGATGATAGATGGAAGGACGTGTACAAAAACCCATGTCTTATGCGGGACTCGAACCCACGACCAACGGTGACCAACGGTGACTGTGTGGTATATAGCACCATTAGGAGTGAGAGGGAGGAAAATCAGTTACAAGGAGATTTGGACAGAATTAATAAATGGGTTAAAATAAATTTAATGGGACTAAATGTTGGAAAATGTAAAGTGGTGCACTTCTCTAGCAGCAGTAACAAGAAAAAAGTGAATAAGATTTATAAAATGGGAGATTCTACACTTGAGGAAGTAGAAGCATATAAATATCTTGGACTTTACATACATAAAAACTTAGGGTGGGGGGAACATGTTAGAAATATCTCAAAAAAGGGAATACGATCCTTAAATTTTATTATGAGGCAGTTGAAGGGGACAGGGATGAAAATAAAAGAGAAGGCATACATGAGTCTGATTCGGCCAATGCTTGAGTATGCTAGTTCAGTCTGGGATCCGCATGAAGTTGGACTAATAAAGGCTGTGGAGAACGTCCAAAGGGTTGCTGCAAGAAGGGTATTGGGGAGAGAGAAGCGCTGGAAGATTATCAGGAACGATAAGGATGTGGTTGAAAAAGTTATAGAAAGACCCAGTAAAATGATTGAGGAAATGGGATGGGAAAATTTGGCGAAACGAAGACAAATAGAAAGAATGTGCAATTTTGTTAGAGTCAAGAATGAATATACAGGATGGGATGAATTAAGCAATAGAATTGGAAAGGGATTACAAAGAAGTACAAGGGGAGGGGTAAGAATGGAAGTGGAAAAAGTGGATAGAGAAGTAGGTAAATATGGGTTTATACAAAGAACGACGCGGGAATGGAATGAATTGGAAGAAGATATCAAGAACATAACGAAGATTGGTGATTTAAGAAGAGAGCTAAGAAAAAAATGAAGTATAATTAAATCGAGTATGTTTGACTGTAATTGCATTAGGTATAGTAACCATTACCACCTGTTTTATGAACAATCTGTAATGAATAAATAAATATGTAAATGTAAATATGTAAATGCAGTTACTACCGCTTGCGATAGTTGACTTAGCCACCGGGGCGGCAATAATTATATCTCCTTCACACGATCAAGATTATCTTGCGTGTAATGGCAATATGGCCCGAACATAACCAATCTTAACCTGACCAGACCTATCTAATCTAACCTAACCTAACTTGACCTAACCCAATCCATCCTAATCTAACGTAACCTTAGCTAACCTAACCAAGCCTAACCCAAACTAACTTTTACTGCTCCAGCAACCAGTAGTATAGGTGTTGGTGATGTATCCAAGGATTTTTTTGTCTGTCTTTTTCTCCTCTTTTTTCCCTATTTTCCCTATTTTTTTTATCCTCGATTTTCTCTCTTTTTTTTTCTCGAGTTTGAGATGAATCCAAGGTTTTTTCCTTTTTTTCCATTAAGAAAAAAAATGTTCTCAATCTTTTTTTAAAGATTTTTCCTATGCTCTTTTTTATTTTTTTTTCTCAATTGTTTTCCCTTCTAATTTTTTTTGTACTTCATACATTTTCTATTTTTTTTTTCCCAATTGTTTTTTCTCATCCTTGATTTTTTCACGTTTTTTCTTCGATATGATGTGAAATAAAATGGAGTTAAATAAAATAGAATAGATAAATAGAAAGAACGAGGAAAAAACGGAAATTGAATGGGGAATGAATGAAAAAAAAATCGAGAAACAAAAAAACTTGGAAGAAAACAAGAGAAAACAAAAATTACGCGTAAAAAAAAATCGGGGAGATTAGAAAAAACACGAATGAGAAGAATAGGAGGTATCGGAGGAATCAGGGAACATAAAAAAGATCAAGACAATAAAAAAATCATTACTTATAGCCCCTTTACACAATCAAGTTATCATGCTGGTAATGGCAATATGGCCCAAACATGACTAACCTGACCAGACCTAACTTTTTTTTTCTCTTCTAGAGATGTAGAACGCATTTACGCGCACCGCCGTGTGGAAGTTCTCACTTCGTCGGTAGTGTGGGACTCGTCAGCGCTATTGCTATTGCTGAAATACCCACTAAACTCCTTCTTTCCTGGCCCGTCTTCGGAACCACCGGTCAAGGTATTACTTCAAAGACGGAGAGGTCTTTTTTGGTGACCTTCAAGGTTGTCTTGTCTGGTAATAGCAGTTGGGGAACGGCTGCAACGCATCCATTGCGATGCACCGTGCGCCATCGTGTAGTCCCGGTAGAGGCTCTCCCTATCGAGGAGTTTGCCTCTCCTCTCGTACGCCTTGATCATAAGGCCTCCAATTCTCCGGGATCGGTGGGCAGGTTTGCGCATCTCAGCTGTAATCTGTCCATCGCTTCCGGGACCGGGAAGCATATCTTGTTCCCTTTCGGGTGCTGTAGCCTTGTGATGTGCCTCAGCGCTGTAGTCAGGTTCCCCACCTCCTCTATCCGAGACAGCTTATACGTCTCTTCGAGGCCCTTGTAGGTCGCCGTATGGTTGTTTCCGGGTGCCGGTTCCTCAACCTCGAGGCTGTGGCTTGATCCTTGGTCTTTTTCTTGAAAAGCGTGGATCCCTTTATCCACAGCTTCCAGTCGAAGTGTATGAGGTCTCGGATGATGTGCCGGCCACCTGGTCTTCCTTTTCTTCCCTCGCTCGCTCCCGCCACTCATTCGCCCTATCGGCGTCGTGTTGGGGTTCTTCCTCTTCTTCAAGGTGTCTTGCTTGTTTCTGTCAGGGTGTTCTGCCATTGTGGTTTAATTCAAGGTCTTCTCTTTCTCGCTCTGCCAGGACCGCTCGGACGTACTCGTGTATGGTCTCCCACCCGGCTTCCGATCCCAGCATCAGGGGATCACCGATTCGGGTGTTAGCTCCTACCCCACAGTCCGCTCCGCGTCACTTCGGATCATTCCCGCCTGGGGCACTGGAGGATTGCGTGACCCGGGTCATCCACTTCCCCGCAATGGTCGCACGTGTTGTTATCGGCCTTACCAATGCGGGATAGATGTCCTGAAGTTTCCATGGCCGGTCAGGAACTGGGTGAGATATTACTCCGTGTCACCAGTTTTCCCGTCCAGCCATGCCCTGATGTTAGGGATCAACTGTCTGGTCCACTCTCCCTTCGAGGACTCCTCCCGGCATGGTCCCATAACCCCAATATTGGATTGAATTCTACGATACTTGCGGACAAAACATTACGTGTTCAAGGCTTCAAGGTAACGATGAATGAAAGAGGGAGATGGACGAGACATGAAGATGGGTGGGGTGAGGGGGACGAGAACAGTTGGGACGAAAAGTGACCAATAGGAACGTCATGATTTGTGACGTCATGACTCTGACACCAAACCTAACTATGATATGATTAAGTAGCATTAAGCAAGCACATGTCTGTGTGGTGCCACTGGTAGCATAGCTGCCTCATGTTTTAAAGGTCCACGGTTCGACTCCCGACGTTGTTACTTTTTTTTACACCAAAATAACTACCAAATGTTGACTCAAGCGCAGGGTTTTGGTTTAGGTGATTTTTTTTTTCAAATTTGACCACAGACACAAAAATACCTACGCCTACACGAATGTTGTGATTTTCAACTATTGTGTTTAGTCCCATCCAGGGAAATTCTCGCGAGGGTGGATGGGGGGGGGGGGGGCAAGGGAGATACGAACAATGAAGGAGTCGCCAACAAACACGACGGGTGAATAGTAAATACAGTACGTTTCGTGGTTACAGTAATTATTTATTGTACAAAATAGAAATGATAATAAAATTAAGTTTCTAATCTATACAACGATTTTGCTAAATTGTTCCGGCTAGCCGGAATATCAGAGTATTACATCTCCTACAAGTTTCCCTCCCGCTAACAATTAACAATGACTTATGCATGATTACATCAACATTACTGTACAGACTATACTCGATTCCTCTCGGAAGGGAGCGGAATGTTGATCACAAGGGGAAGGCTCGACGTAATTGTTCTTGCACCGTTCAACGTTGGAAACCTAACATTTCATTCATTTATTGGTCCCAGTTGAATTACAAGTAATATTGGATAAGTCAGCATAATAGAAAGGAGATAAAATACATTGAAATAAAAAACATATTGATAGGTAAAAGTACATGAAATGAATAGCAGATGAGAACATTTTATACGAAATAAAATCGGGAAGTCATAGTCTGGCTACCTGATAGTCTCCATTAGTCACCAACAGTGGTGCCAACGTTTAGGAGCTAAAGAGAATGGATCTTCACATATCACAGTCTTGTAATTAAGGCGGCCTCAGCCTTCATAAGGGTGATTTCACAGATATAAATTGTAATAGTAAAACATCAACAGTGCAAGATACGAAATTAACAAAATGCATCATAAGATGGAGAAAATATTTGTTGAAAATGCTAGTGACTCAAATTTTATAATATCAAAGCCGGAAAGATAGTAACACTCGATATTTGTGTTATCGATTTTTACCTCTTCCTCTCTCTCTCTCTCTCTCTCTCTCTCTCTCTCTCTCTCTCTCTCTCTCTCTCTCTCTCTCTCTCTCTCTCTCTCTCTCTCTCTCTCTCTCTCTCTCTCCGTGTACCGTTACACACAAATAATACGTAGCATATTGTGAATGTTAATTGTGGATCAACAGTATTCTAGAAGATAGACAAGATACTTCTCTGTTTGGTGTGAAGCAGTTTCACTACAATAACTGAAACAGAAAGCCACTACGATCGTTTATATGTTTTACTACTGTAGTAGTGTTTATTCCTTTATGATAGGCCTAGATTCAAAGAATTAAGATTAATATAATTGATATGAAATTGAGATAAATCAATAAAATCGAAATTATTGTCATTACCGGTACTGTACTTACTAAATATAAAACATTGTGCTGGGTTAGCTCAACATATAGTCATGTTATCAGAAAGACATAATTTGCAGTCATTTTCACATAGAAGGAGAAATCGATGAAAAATAAAATTGAGTTATCCTAGTTCTACAACTACAAACATGTGTAGGCCAATATTAAATAAAACGAACAAGCGTAAAAAAAATAAAGTTTCACCGATTCCTATTGGCAATATAAAGAGCGGAGAAACACGGAAAATTAAAGTTCTCTAATGACTGAAAATGTCACATTTCACTCTGAAGAACTGTCATCGTATAAATGGTGTAGAACCTTTCCGTGAGTTATTTCAAAAACAGTATTTACACGGTTCTACTTTCATTCTTTTTTCAAATTCAAAACAGTTTCTTCAGCCAATACATGTCACGTGCGCTGAGTCTTTCAAGATGGCGACAGTTGTTGGCGTAGAACTGGCGGTCTCGTTTACCCGAGCGGTCAACGTAGCAGGTGAAACGCTTGAACACGAACTCTCACCAGAAGCATGAAGCAGTCGGCACAGCACTACGACGAGTCCGAACAAGTCGATGGGTAATGAGTAAAGGCTCATTCACAATGCAACGCGACACTAACATCAACGTGTAACAACAACGCCCACTCTATGATGAGAACATAACACATTTTTTTTTTCTTCAACACCAAAACTTGACATAAAATCATTGTTCCCCAATTAATGCTACGGATGAAAGGTAGGATCGTTTGGGTGAGGCACCACAAGGGCGATCTTTCCACCCCATTTTAATCATTTTAACCAATTAACATCAACACCCTACGCTGTCTGTGACCATAATTGAAAAATAAAAAAAATATAAAAGAAACAAGAATATAAAAGATATTTGAAACAGCCAAAATTCAAGTACACCCCTCTGTATCTACCGGTATATCTAATATTTTAGATACTTCAAGCTAGAGTATTAGAGTATTTAGAGGAGCAACCTATTCAGAACAATTTGATTTGATTGCGTTTCGAAACAAACGCTATGTCAATAAAACTCCGCGGTTTATTTTTCGGAGGCAATGCATGGCGGGTAAATCGTAAAAAAGAGACAGTTTAATTTTCTTTCAAACTTCAAATTAACGTAGAATGCGAAAATATCAGCCAATCAGAGTTCAAGGTTATTGACATTGTCAGTACAGTTGCACCCTCAATCTGGTGACCGGTCAAGGTCGTTCGGTTTACCCGCCACTTCACGTTCCGAACAAGGAGGTTTCTATTGGCTGATTCTTATGTTTTACAGTAATGTCAACATGAGAAATCTTGGAGCGTGCAGCTTTCATGTTAGCGTTCATCTCAGCATTATGGTTAGTGGTGTTTGTGAACATACCAAGAACATCCCATAAGACTAGCAATGATCAGAACAGTACTAGGCCTATACACATTCAATCGAATTGCAATTCATTATCTTACTAGGAAAACGCCATATATGCGTTGTTAGACGAGCGAATAGTAATAGTATGGGTTAAAATGGATAAAAACTGCTTCGAGTGATACCAATTTAGCACATTTCATGTTTTTTCTTCAAAATGGCTCACCCGATCAAGCTGAAATTTTTTAGAAGTGTGTATCAAAATGTAATTCAACTTCACGCAAAATTTCATTTTTTTGGAGAATATATATTTTTTTTTTTTCGTCATGTTATTCTAATGGGTATTTTTGAAATTTCTGAAATCCATAAAAATTACCCTACGATAATGCCAATTTTTTTCAGTATGTCAAATTGAATCCTCGCTAAAGCTCGTCTAATAAGTATTTAATATTAGTGGCGGCTCCAAAACACAAATGTAGGTTTGCCTATCAGGTTCTTTATTCCGTAACTTTAAAATAATATAAAAACGGCTCATCTTCGTTTTGTACGGACAATCGTATTTATACATTTATGTAAGGTTAGGTGGAAGAGCAGATGCTCATATATATCTGAACACTCCCATTTTAATTATTGTCCTATTGTTAAATTCTAATGTAAATTGTATTTATGGTAATACTATGTAACCCACTATACACAAAAATAAATAAAGTCTAATAATAATAAAAATTAATGATGCAAATATTCCTCGCGTTAATGTTGGCGTTGATGTTAGTGTTGCATTGTGACGAGTAGTGGGATTATTGCGTGGCCTCTGTTTCCGCCAGAGCCAGCCGAGTCTCGATGAAGGTCTTGAGCCCCGCCGACATGGTCTGGAAGTTGGCCGGATGTTGCAGCTGAATAACGGAGCAGAAACAAAGACAACGTTTATACACGGTACAGCGATACACTCCCGTCTCGATATTTCGTTACATCGAAACCATGTCAAATTGAAATATTGAATATTAGATGAATATGATATTGATTATAAGTAGGATGGTGCGAATTTGAGAATTAAAGTTCCTGCCGGGTTCCGAGTTTGAGAGAAAATTGCGAGCTTCGAGTTCAACTTCAAGTTCGATAAAAAATATTAGGGCCTAGTATGCCCTATTGAATACTGAGTTTTCAATTGTTTTGAGTGTACCGGCAGTACAAATTACTATAGAGCGGCCAATTTAAAACGTTGTACGATTAGGAGGCACCGCGTAATTAGGGAAATTAAAAGCGTGTTTTTGACCGATGCTAGGCCAAGATTTGTATATCAGTAGTGACTTTTGGGCCCTAAGATTCGAGATGAATCATATTATGTATCTGAACAATAGGGCCTACACTTTGGTTTTCCAAATTATCACACTAACTTCACCCTTTTACTCCCCAAAGCTACATAATTACCATTATGTACTGTAATTTCTAATTATTTATTGAAAGATAATCTTTATTCAACATGGAAAAAAATATTTTCAGGCATTTTTCCAATATTCGTGACTAAAAAGACATAGGCCTAATTGTGGGAAATCGCGGAAAACATTATTTTCACGAAATTTCGCGAAAATAACGAACAGGTTTTTTGAATTCGGTAAGATCTGAAACGTAAATATATTGAAGAAATAACACTTGACAAACAATTCCCATTCATCATTGAAACCCCAAATGCTTGCCTCTACTTAAACGTTAATGTTTCGTTTCGGTTGACTACATCTTGAACTGACCAACTAGACTGGTCAGTTTACCATGTGGCGCGTTCTACGACCGTTCTACGAGAGAGTTTCGTTCCCGAGAGAAGACACTGAACTGCGAGCCGAGCTTACCAGATTCCGGATCCACTTTGACAGTCCGTTTGTGTAGTAAGCACCTTTACAGAAGCGGTCGTCGACTAGTATGATGGCGCCCCAGTCGTTGCGGTGGCGGATACATCGACCCAACGCCTGGTTCAGAGCCCTGAAACAAACCAAACAATACGCTTACGTTCAACATTCAGGCTCGGACGAAATCAGAGTCGAGCACCGAGTTCTTACTCGGCACTTCACTCTCGCTTATGCATTTGTCAACAAGCGCAATATACTGTAACCAATCACCTTGCCAAATGATAATGACACACCCACTGCGTACCTTCCATTTTATCCACATAGACCTCACACACTTGATCCTGGTGGTGGACAATTTATCAGGGATAAATTTACTAGGCTGCTTTCAAACCTGTTTACCTTGCGGACATTCAGGAGGCGGTGGATCGTCCTCTTAGATTTCTGAGAGACACAGACTTATATGATAAGATTTAGCTTTAGTGTACTTCTAGTCATCTTGTGATCTCATATGTGTTATACTTGTTGATTAGTTCCAAGTTATTATATAGTTTAAATATTTTATATTCATTAGTATAGGTTTTATGGTAGACATTAGTAAGTAAAGAATTAGCTATAGTCTACTGTTCTAGTCATCTTTTGATCTCGTATTGGTCACATTTGTTGATTAGTTCCAAGTTGTTATGGTTTTAGGATTTTATGCGTTGGGTATAGTTTTATTTTTCCACATTGATATTTATCTAGTTTTTATTGTTTTTAATTTTGTAGATTTTCATCATATTGTCATTAAATTGGTTAGTTTTTTTATACTTATCGAACTGTGATAGTACAGGATCCGGCCTGTTACATCGGTACCTGCTACCTGCTACTTATCCGATCATGATTAGATTGGTAGTAGTGTGGATAGTGTTCCCGGCCTTTTACACCGAAACGTGATTTTTGAAAACTCAAACTTAGTCAATTTATCTACACTTCGAACCGAATGCTGTATCGGCCAAAAAGACCATAACATAGTATCGACGCAAATAACCCTGTCGTTGAAGCGCCGTAAAACAACACAAATTCAATTAAAACCTGTTCTAGAATGTTCTAAATTGTTTTAGAAACCTTGCAAGGCAAATTGCCCCGTTACAAATTCACTCAACGGAGCCTCCTTAAGCGTGCAGGCAGTAAGGTATATATTTCGTGACTGCTGTTGGCAGTGACTGTACATTTGTAGCACCTCCCATCACTTTCCACGCCTCGGCGATCAATCGAACGTTCAAATAAATGGGATTCGATGAAATGTTTTTTCGAAAAAGCGATCTTTCAATTAAACAAAATTTTGAAGAAGTGGTATATTAGCCACCCCGGTGGCTAAGTCAATTATCGCTAGCGGTTAGTAACTGAAGTCACCGTTGGGCGTGGGTTCGAGTCCCGCATGAGGCATGTTTTTTTTTTAAATGTCCTTTCATCTTTCATCACTTCATCGTTTCATTATCACCCGCTCATTCGTACCCCCGTATAACCTAGCTGTTGGTGGGGTCGTTAAGCAGCATTATAAATAAAAAAAGAAGCGGTATTTCGAACGATTGGTTTTTCCACAATTTAACATACACCTGTCCATAACAGTGAACGGGTTAAAAGAAGTGATATTTGTCAGAGTGACTTACCGATACGCTTGGATGTCGTACCAGCGACTTCCTGTGAGGAGTCCTCGCACCCGAGAGAAGTCGTCGTTGTACTTGCGTTTCAGTTCGACCTTGACATCCTTGAAGTTCGGGTACGGAATGCCAACCTGGAAAATACAATTTATAATAATCTGATCAACCTTGGATCCTTGGTTTAATCTGGCAACTGTTGGGTGCCGTTTCATCACAAGCAGATAAGTCAATGACAGAAGAAGAATTTGGATTTGACATTTATGATGTTCACCAGTTCGGTGATCTTACGTGAACGCCAATCATATTCATTCCTCAAAGTTCGATTCAGTAGACTTTTCTTATTCAGCTTGGAAAAAACATATCTAACTAATGTTTGTTAATCCGTGAGAAATATACTTGATGAATCAGCATATATTTCTGCGTCTTTTCGTGTGACTTACACCCACGTTATTGTACTCAGTATCCTCTGAGAATCAAAGTAAAACGGTGTTATACGGTGATCGCTGAGTCTGCTTGCCTCTCTCCGTGTCACATGGTAATTCCCCTCCGGTCAGGCAAGCCATCACGGCCTCGCCAACTCTCAATGCTGCCCAGGCTACATTTTGCATCTTTAAGCTAGTTAGACGAGCTTTAGCAAGGATTCAATTTGACATACTGATTTTTTTTTTGTCATGTTGTTTCATGTTTTTTTTGTCGGTTCTCCACAGGTCAAACGGCTACAGCTATCAACTTCAAACTTTTATTCAATATGGTTTCAATATGGTTTATTACGTTATCTTCTTCAAAACGGCTAGTCCGAATGGCACACAAATTTTTTATAATGTGTAGGCCTATCATTTTCTTGTTTACATTTGAGGAAAATTTGAATTATTAGACGAGCTTTAGGGGGGATTCAATTTGGCATACTGAAAAAATTAGTGTTCGTTTTTCTTTTTTCTTTTTTTTCCTCTTTTTTTTGTTGGTTCTTCACAGGTCAAACGGCTACAGCTATCAACTTCAAACTTTTTTTCATAATGGTTCCTCATCTAACTTAAATCTGTATAGTTTTGTGGCAATATTGGGGGGTAACTTTTATTTTTAAGAATTTTAGAAATTTCAAAAATACCCATTAGAATAACACAGCAGAAAAAAAAGAGAATATTTTTAATTTCCAAAAAAATGAAATTTTGCGTTAAGTTGAATTTCATTTTGATACACATTTCTGGGAATTTTCAGCTTGATCGGGTCAGCCATTTTGAAAGAAAAACATAAAATGTGCTGAATTGGTACCACTCGAAGCAGTTTTTATCCATTTATAACTTAAATGTCCGCTCATCTAACAACGCATATATGGCGTTTTCCTCGTCTAGATATTGCCACTCACCGCTATGACGGCCCGCGCCTGGTTGTCCGCGAAGTCGATCCCCTCGCTGACCTTACCGCGGTGCACGGCGAACAGCAGCGACCCCGTCCTGACCGACCCACTCGCCTCCGACTCCTCGATGCTCAGGTTGAAGTCGATGAGGACGTGGTCCAACTCGCTGGCTTTCCTCGGCTCCGACAGCACGCGCTTGACCTCGTCCAGCTGACTCCACAGGCCCGTCACCTGCCACCTGACAAACACACACAACGCTGCTTAATGCTGCTTAACGACCCCAACAACGGCTAGGTTAGACGGGGGTACGAATGAGCGGGTGATAATGACAAGATGAAGTGATGATAGGTGAGAGGACGTTTACATAAACACATGCCTTATGCGGGACTTATTGTTTTACAGTGAATTCTCGATCTGCTTTCATCGTTTCTCTGCTCCGATATAATCAATGTTTAGGCCTATTCATTTATTTACATTCTGGCTTGGAATTTTCTTTTGATATACAGTGAAACCTCTATCCATCGTTTTTCAAGGGGCCAGGAAAATAAAACCATTCATGCAGGAAAACGATCCATCCAGGAAAATTTAGCATTGATTATTCGGGAGTGGGGTGAGAAATAATGAATGATAGAAGCGGGAAAACGATGGATCCGGGAACGATGCATAGAGGTTTCACTGTATTGAGAAATCATGTATATCAATTGTCATTTCATTTTATTTCCATTGGACCCCTGAGGAACTTGATGAGGTTCCGCTACATTGAACTCGGCCCTAGTTTGAGTACGCGGGCGAATGAGTTTGTCTCGACCGCCCGCCTTCTCGGCTCCGTACCTTGCCGTCAGCTTCTCCAGCAGCTTGTACGACGGGAAGAAGCAGAGAACGCCGTACGGAACGGTTTGGCACACGTTGAGAACGAGTCGGCCGAGCTCGTCCTGGAAGTTCCACGTCTCTGCGTTCTTCCACTGCGCGTTCAGGCTGACATTTCGCGGCCCGTGAGACACGCTCGTCACAAACACCTGAGACAGATCGTGAGGCAGATTGTGAGATGATCGTGAGACAGATCGTGAGACAGATTGTGAGATGATCGTGAGACAGATCGTGAGACAGATCGTGAGACAGACCGTGAGATGATCGTGAGACAGATCGTGAGGCAGATCGTGAGACAGATCGTGAGACAGATCGTGAGACAGATCGTGAGATGATCGTGAGACAGATTGTTTGAAGGATCATGAGACAGATCGTGAGACAGATCGTGAGACAGATCGTGAGATGATCGTGAGACAGATCGTGAGACAGATCGTGAGATGATCGTGAGACAGATCGTGTGATGATCGTGAGACAGATCGTGAGATGATCGTGAGACAGATCGTGAGATGATCGTGAGACAGATCGTGAGATGATTGTGAGACAGATTGTGAGAATGATCATGAGACAGATTGTGATACAGATCGTGAGACAGATCGTGAGATGATCGTGAGACAGATCGTGTGATGATCGTGAGACAGATCGTGAGATGATCGTGAGACAGATCGTGAGACAGATTGTGAGAATGATCATGAGACAGATTGTGATACAGATCGTGAGACAGATCGTGAGATGATCGTGAGACAGATTGTGAGAAGGATTGTGAGACGGATCGTGAGATCACTCACGTGTTACCTTTCAAGTTTGAACCCTTTCAGGTTATGGACGGCTCTGTTTTGCCAAATTGTGTTGCCCCTACTGTGCTATGGACGTATATATCCGCAGCGCATAGCACAAACTTCTGGAATTTATTATTGTAAACTAATACATTCAAATAGTTAGTTGGTTTCACAATAGATGGCGAAACCGATTCCATATTCAACGTTTGTCAAGGTGTGTTCCTTTGATTTCTTTCACAATTTTAGATAAATGAGAGCAAAGTTTGAGTTAATTATTGACAAGTTTCACAATGGTATCTTTTAGTTGTAAGCAGTGTTGAATCCAGGCATACCTGCGGGGGGCTTTGCCTCCCGATATAAAAACATCAAGCACTATACTGTATTTTTTGAGAAACTTGTATTTTGGTTGAGAGGTAATTACAATATAACGGGTACCGGTAGTGTACACTCGACATATGGATCAGTCGAGTGTACACTACTGGTACCCGTCATATTGTAATTACATCTCATCATATTTTCAAGAATTGGTAGCATAATCGTCTCATGATAAACTGACTTCAAAATTTACAAAACAGATTATTTTTGTCTGTATAGGCCTAATATAGGTTCTCATGCTTAATTTGCTAAAAATGCTATAACCTTCCACTTTTACTTCTGTACAGTTTGCTTAGGAAATAGAAGTTTGGGTCAGTTTGTTTTCAGGACAGCTGATTATTAGTACTGTTGACCAATCCTCGGTATAGGCCTACAAGTAATATACTATTGAAGAGGTAGGCCCTATCTTTTCTCTGATGACGAAAGGAACGTGAAAACCTAGTACTATAACTATATTCCAGAACTATGTTATCTTTTATTTTTTATTATATTGGGTTCAATGACGCACTCTACTCATGAGTACGATCTATTGGCGTCGATGAATGATATATGAGATGGTGGGATGATGAGATGAAAGGCTATTTTATCAGGTGTTTTTGGATAGAGGGAAAGAGTCGGTCATTTGGCCTGCTGTTAGAGAACCATCCCATTTTTTTTTTTTTTAATGTTGCTTAACGACCCCACCAACAGCTAGGTTATACGGGGGTACGAATGAGCGGGTGATAATGAAACGATGATGGGATGAATGGTGAAAGGACGCTTACAAAAACCCATGCCTTATGCGGGACTCGAACCCACGCCCAACAGTGACTTCAGTTACTACCGCTAGCGATAATTGACTTAGCCACAGGGGCGGCTCATCCCAGTATTGACCTGGATGATAAAGGTATGCACCCCTGTGCACCCCTCGATGCACCCCTGTCAGGATGTTCGACCACAGCGGGAATCGAAGCACGGTCTCCTGACTGCCGGTCCAGCGGGAGGGGGGGGGGGGGGGGGGGGGGGGGGGGGTTACCTGGGCCGGCGTGATGACGTGGTTCGCCTCGAACTGTATCGGGAAAGCGACGTCCAGCTCCGAGCTGAACGAGTCGACGGGCGCCAGCGTGCCTGACGTCAGTATGACGGTTCGAACCGCCGCGCGCAAGTCCTTCATCGCAACCGCCGGGTTCTGGCACCAGAAGTTCAACGACCTCGTCCACGTCGTGTCCTCGCGTCTCTTGCTCGTGTCCACCCAGTCCTCGTTGCCCTGCGCACACAAATACGCTCGGAAGCTGAGCTACGGCAACGAGTAGAGCTGTGCGAGTCCCGAGTTAAGATCGTGACTCGAACGCGATCGAATTATCATTTGATTATAACTGAACGGTAATTTATAATTTCAATCACAATCACAATATTTCGAATGATAAATTAATACCGTTACTGACTTGTAGTTTTAAGAGAGTGTGATTTACTGTATTTTCAATTTTTGATCAACTACTGATTGCATAATGACCCCACCAACAGCTAGGTTATACAGTAGGCCTACACTCTTCATAGTAGGGTTAGAACATTCAGTGAGTGGAATCAATGAATCAATCACATTCAATGAATCGATTACCGATATCGATTATCAATTTAAAATTATTCTTGCATTTTTCTGTCAATACGATAACAACTTTAAGCTCAAGTGAAATTCAAATTGAATGAATATTAGAATAAATAAACATACAGAAAGAAGCAAGACACGTTGAATAGCAAGTGACCCATAGAGTTACTTATTACAGTGGTGTCAGCTCCCCCTTCTTCTATTCCCTTCCTACCACCATAAATCACACCACTTCCAATATTGAAGTCATTGATAAGCAGTTTTCCCAATTTCCGTCCTCTTTATTTGACGTGTAAGAGTGAGGAAGCACACTTTGAAGAACAAGAGTGTTCACCAATTGTGTTACAGAAATGTTCCCGCCTTACTCTTTCATTAGATAATTTTTGAAGTAAACACTACACATACAAAAATGATGAAAAACACGTTGATGATCGATACCAGGAAAACGCCTTATATGCGTTGTGAGATGAGCTTAGAAGTATGGAAATGTAGAATTAAGAACATTTGGTCAGCTCAATGTACATATACAGGTCATGGATCACTTCGAAGGTTTTAAAACCGCGGCTGTCTGTTGGTATATAAACCTTGGTTTCCAAACAATTAAACCAGTGCCTTCTTGATATCCATCACAGATTTTAATCGTTTTAATTTATTGGTGACACTTGTTGCTCACATTTAATAGTTCCCTAATTGCTTTCTTAATTGCTTTTATTGCTGTGTAAAAAAGTACATTGAAAATGCGTTTTCTTCGTTATTTCACATCCGATTGTTCCATAAATCGCTTAAAATATGTATGATAGTTCTTTCCACATTCAGTATAAATTTGAGAGCTTTTGGAAAATCTTCGTTTTCCAAGTATTTCTCCCCCGGCTTATTCTTATGGGGATTTTCTATACTTTCCAAATTTTTTCCGGAAAAACCGTTGGACCGATTTCTCTGAAAAACAATCCCAACATATTCTGGTGTGATACCAATTTGAAAAAAAAGTTTCGAGATGATTCATTATTTTTCCTGACCTGTATGCCGCGTACAAAATTACATACAAAAAAAACACAAAAAAACCATAAGAACCAAGCCCGAAATTTTTTGGTATATGGAATGAAAATCTTCGCTACGCTCATCTAATAATCGATTATATCGATATATATTGATACTAAAAACACATTCGATTATCATTTCAAACAAGTGATTATCTATAGGGCCTATATATCGATATATCGAATATCAACTGGCAACGTTTATTTTCAGTACAGTAAACCCTCGTTAATCTGAACTCGGTTAATCCAAAATTTGACGTATTTCCAACTTGAAATCGGTCCCCAGCTGACGGAATGGACATTTCAATGTTAATTAATATGGTTATTCCGAATTCCAGCCAAACCGTAGTTCGAACTATTATTTCGCCGCTTCAATTGCATTAACACTGATTTCGGATTGGATAATTCGAAATAATTCGAGTAAATTCCTTGAAGTTATCATTGTTTTCCCAATTTCCATCCTTTTTATTTGACATGTAAGAATGAGGAAGTACACTCAGCTGTTCCATGCTTTTGCGAACCAAATGCCGCCGAATGCGACGAAAGCAGTCGACCTTGACGTAGTTTTAGCTTGGAATACTCGTACGTCCGACTCGGGACGGCCGAGCGCCAATATAAACCGGCCACATGAGGATAACGTGTCACGGAGATAGCCGAACGTACAGGGAGGCCATTGGAAACGGATCTATTACGTAGTCTCAGCCGGTGACATAGCTTCTTCTAGCGCGCAATACCAAATTGAATATATTCTGAGCGGGAAAAATGACTTTTTGGATAATCCGATTTTTTTTTTTTTAGATCCTTTGATTTCAGATTAACGAGGGTTTACTGTACTTTGCATATCAACTGGCAATCCTAATTTTTAGTAAGTTGACTCTTAGTACAGTTGACCTAACTCTCACTTGTCTCCGTAGCTCTATTGATGTACTTACGTAGACGGTGACGTCAGCTCCCCGTGCCTGCCTGCCCGTCTTCTTGGCAAATTGCTTCAAGATGGCCACTCGGTAATCCTGTCGGTGCTTCATGTCGTCATCATACATGTTACCGAGGACCTGGCAGAGGCCCTGGATCAGCATCTTCGTGACGGCGTTCATCACGGGCAGCGGGTTCTTCTCGTTCGGGCTCACGGCTAGCATGTCGCTGATAGCACTCAGCCCGGCGCTCTGACGGCAGAATACAGACACAATACAGACACCCCATCACGGGCAGCGGGTTCTCACATGTCGCTGATAGCACTCAGCCCCACGCTCTGACGGCAGAATACAGACACAATACAGACACCCCATCACGGGCAGCGGGTTCTTCTCGTTCCGGCTCACATGTCGCTGATAGCACTCAGCCTGGCGCTCTGACGGCAGAATACAGACACAATACAGACACCCCATCACGGGCAGCGGTTTCTTCTCGTTCCGGCTCACATGTCACTGATAGCACTCAGCCCGGCGCTCTGACGGCAGAATACAGACACAATACAGACACCCCATCACGGGCAGCGGGTTCTCACATGTCGCTGATAGCACTCAGACCGGCACTCTGACGGCAGAATACAGACACAATACAGACACCCCATCACGGGCAGCGGGTTCTTCTCGTTCGGGCTCACGGCTAGCATGTCGCTGATAGCACTCAGCCCCGCGCTCTGACGGCAGAATACAGACACAATACAACTAATTACTACGAATAATTAGACGGGCTTTAGCGAGGATTCAATTTGACATACTGAAAAAATTGGTGTTTGTTTTCATGTTTTTTTTTTCTCATGTTTTTTTTTCGGTTCTCTACAGGTCAAACGACTACAGCTATCAACTACAAACTTTTTTTCAATATGGTTCCTCATCTAACTTAGTTCTGTACAGTTTTGTGGCACTGTCGGGTGGTAACTTTTTTTTTATGAATTTTAGAAATTTCAAAAATACTGTGATACACATTTCTGGAAATTTTCAGCTTGATCGGGTCAGCCATTTTGAAGAAAGAACATAAAATAAGCTAAATCGGTACCACTCGAAGCAGTTTTTACCCATTTTTACCCATACTAATACTATTCGCTCGTCTTACAACGCATATATGGTAGTGATGCCTTCGGGTAACAAATTAGGAACCGGGTACCTGCCGAAATTACCCGGGTATTACCCGGGTAATTTAGAAAACTATATAAAACTAAAAACTATATGACTATATATGCTTCTCAGTTCTCGGTAAAGAATAGTATTTGGCATGGAACTAGAGAGCGGTTGACAGGAGAGGGATTCAGTACACTGCACGTGTGACCACAGATAACGGTAGGTGGTGCGACTAGATTTGACGAGCGCATTATGACAAGTTGAGGGAGGTCTGGGAAAGTGGGTGAAAAAACTTATGTAGAATGCGAAGTTGAATTTCTCTCGGTAGCTTGAGTGATTTATAAAAGTTATTTTTAGATGAGCGTAGCGAAGATTTTCACTCAAGTCTTACGGAGCTTTGTCTGTGCGTTTTTTTTTTTTTGTTTGTTTGTAAACACTGCACAGGTCGCAGGGTTTGACCGATCGACATGAAATTTTTTTTTTATATGCAAACTTATCCAACTTAGAACTGTATAGTTTTGAGGTCTAATCGGATGGACCATTTTTGAGAAACATCATTTAGAAGTTTCTAAAAACCCCATAAGATTTGGCTGGGCGGAAAAAAATTGAAAAAAAAATCTCTTCAATATGATTCAAATTTTCCACAAACGTGAACACAAGAATAATATACATGAATAAAAATTTGTTTTGATATTCGGACCAGCCGTTTTGGAGAAAATAATATAATAAATGTATTTTATTCATCGGAAAGATAGAAATATTAGTTGAAAAATGTTGCATTGTCGAAGTCACGGCTTTCTAGATTCATTGACATCAGATAAAGTTCATTTCAAATGATCAAGGTCTGTAGAGTTTTCGATTATACTTTATATAGACATCTCGCTCATCGTACAACGCACATCCTGCGTTTGCCTAGTCTATATTATAGGTACCGGTAAGCACAATTACCCGGAACCTAGACGGGTACCCGGGTAACAGAATTTACCCGTACCCGACCCGGGTACACGGGTACCCGAAGGCATCACTAATATATGGCATTTTCCTAGTAATAATAATTCTTCTATTACTAGGCAAACGCAGAATATGCGTTGTACGATGAGCGAGATGTATTTAAAGTATAATCAAAAACTTTACACACCTAGATCATATAAAATATAATTTCATTTGATACCAACGAATCTAGGGAGCCGTGAATCTATCACTGCAACATTTTTCTGCTATTATTTCTAACTATTCAAATAATAAAAAACATGTAGGGCCTATTACATCGTTTTCTTCAAGATAGCTGCTCCGAATTGCATACAAATTTCTAATAAAGTACATCATTTTTGTGTCTACATTTGAGGAGAATTTGAATTATATTGGAAAGATTATATTTTTAAATTTCTTCAGTCCAGCCTAATCTGATGGGGTTTTTAGAAACTTCGAGATGATATTTCTCAAAAATGGTCCAACCGATTCGACCCCAAAACTATGCAGTTCTAAGTTGTATGAGTTTGCGTATACAGAAAGAGTTTCATGTCGATCGGTCACACCCTGCGACCTGTGCAGTGCCCACAAGTATACAAAAAACAAACAAACACGCAGACAAAGTTCCATAAGAGAAGGATGGAAATCTTTGCTATCGCTCATCTAATGATGATGATTATTGTTTGCGTTACGACTCCACAACTCCAAGGTTATTCGGGGTACAAATGAGCAGATGATTATGAAACTGTGAAGTAATGATGGGTGAAAGAACGTTTTGAAAAACCCATGCCTTATGCAGGATTTGGACCGATGCCCAATGGTGACTTTAGTTTCTGAAGCGGTGCCTTAGCTGACTGAGCTACCGAGGGCACCATCAATGCACCATCAAGCTTACCTTGAAGTGGTAGAATGCGGCAGCGCCGATGTACGAGTTCTCAAAGCTGGCGACTGCGTCGAGGCCCGACCACGTAAAACTGCTGCGGTCGTAATCCTCGGAGCTGTTTACCAGCTTCTCTTCTTGGCCGAGAATCCAGCCGTACAGCTTCACTAAATAATCTTCCTGGAACGGAAAATGATACGTATTATTCCGTAGCAGTCCAACGTCTGGTACGACGTGCGTTCAGGTTCTTCGCTTCCTCCTGAATAATGTCTGCTCTCAGGACTCCGCTATTGGAACAAGTATGATAGTAATTTGTACATTTCCAGTAATTAAAATGTGTACTTCAGAATGTATATATCGTTGAAGAATGAAGAAGAAGAAAAACTCGGTATTAACAGAGACCGAGTCGTTGGAGGAATTCTGCTCTGGAATTTGGTGTGGAAAACATGACCCAACATGAAGGGAATCATCGTAATACACATTACCTTGAAAACAAATGTGTATTATTATTTTTTTTGCATTTTATTCTTGCATTTGTTCTACAGAGTATGTAATGTATACATTACATGAAAACAAAACAACAACACAAGAAGCCCATGTAGGGAAAAGAGTCCTTTTGTATGGGCTGAATTTTCTAAATTAACAATTTTATTTATGAATAAATTTTCTTTATTTAAGAAAAAGAATTTGAATAGGCCTACATGTTAGTCACGTTCCAGAATGAGGCGCTTAGCTAGCGCTAGATTAGCATTGTTGAAATGGCGTTCCAATTTCTAGCGGCTAATTCCGCTAGAAGCTAGCAAATCGTTCCAGAGTCCAGCCTGCTAAGTCCACTGACATAGCTCATCTAGCGGTGAAAAAGGTTGCTAACTTGCTAGATCAGCCATAATTTAGAGCGCCAATTCAAAGATCATGGGGTCGCTTGATATGGTCGAGCTGCAGATTGAGTATGATAATGAAATAATGACAATAACTGTGGAGAAAGTACTGCAGAACAATTAAATAATGGGGAGTTTGAATATTTTATTATAATGAGTAAATAATTGTAGGAACAAATTCGACGTTGCGGTTATAGGAGATGACCAAAAAGTTATTGAAAATATTCAATTCTATTGGCAAAGAGTGAAAACTTCATAATCCTCTTCTGATCCACTGGAGAAGGAATCAGAAGAAATGCCTGCATTTAATACAATTGCTGCAGCTCCCAATACGATTTGATCTTCTGCCATGACTTTGACAGCTGTTTGACAGCTAGTTGCAAAAGATGCTCGTGGTCGTTCCAGAATTGCAAGCTAGCTGATCTAGCCGTGACGTATGCTGGGCCAAACTAGCGCTAGCAAAGCGCTTGATTCTGGCACGCCACTGTTTTCAGTATTTTTGTTGTAAATATTTCAAAATTGTGTATGAGCCCACAACGAAGAAAATATGAATATGTAATTTAAAAAACGAAAACTCGCAAGTGAATTCTGTATTGAAAACCATAAGCACCCTTCTATGCATAAGTAACCTGGGCCCCACACAAGACGCAGTAAAGTCGTTCTACCCTACTCTACTCTTAGCCAGCAAGCTGTGAGCCTCCTGGAGTCGGGCCGTGGCCCGCCACAGCCATTGCTAGGATCGTCCGCTGGTCCTTACTTGATGGTCCTCCATGGATCCACCGTGTAGCCTAAGCTGCCATGTCTGCCACTCAACTACCCGCGCTCATAGCCCTTACCCCGCTCTACCCTACTCTTCTCTTACCAGCAAGCTGTGAGCCTCCTGGAGTCTGCCGTGGCCCGCCACAGCCTTGCAATCGTCCGCTGCCTTCTTGATGTCCCCCTGCATGTCCCACTCTACCCAGCTCTACCCTACTCTACTCTTACCAGCAAGCTGTGAGCCTCCTGGAGTCTGCCGTGGCCCGCCACAGCCTTGCAATCGTCCGCTGCCTTCTTGATGTCCTCCTGATCCACCGTGTAGCTAGCTGCCATGTCCCACTCTACCCCGCTCTACCCTACTCTTCTCTTACCAGCAAGCTGTGAGCCTCCTGGAGTCTGCCGTGGCCCGCCACAGCCTTGCAATCGTCCGCTGCCTTCTTGATGTCCTCCTGATCCACCGTGTAGCTAGCTGCCATGTCCCACTCTACCCCGCTCTACCCTACTCTTCTCTTACCAGCAAGCTGTGAGCCTCCTGGAGTCTGCCGTGGCCCGCCACAGCCTTGCAATCGTCCGCTGCCTTCTTGATGTCCTCCTGATCCACCGTGTAGCTAGCTGCCATGTCCCACTCTACCCTGCTCTACCCTACTCTACTCTTACCAGCAAGCTGTGAGCCTCCTGGAGTCTGCCGTGGCCCGCCACAGCCTTGCAATCGTCCGCTGCCTTCTTGATGTCCTCCTGGTCCACCGTGTAGCTAGCTGCCTCGCGCGCCATGTCCTCAATGTTGTGAGCCTCGTCCAAGATGACCACGTTGCCGGCTAGACTGATACTCATCTGTCGGCAGGAAACGCACGTCAGATGACATTTGTCGGCGGCGAGAAACGAGCCGAGTCGAGGGAATCACGGGGGTTATTAGCACTCAGTGGGGCCAGGGCGGTCCAGGGCAGCGCACTGGTACTTTTATTTGGCATGTTTGCATATTTGGGCACTTTTCACAGAAATTATTATTTTTTTGGGGCATGTTCCTGCATATCTTGGCCTTCCTGCCATATTTGCTGAATATTCTCTTTTTAAAAGAAAAATTATTTGTAGGCCTACAAAAAAAGGCCTCCGACCATGAGAAAATTCAACAGGGTTGAAAATCGATAACTCGATAGAAATTTGAACATTTCAGACATTTGTTTCACTATATTTCAACGTCGTCAAACATTGAAATGATTTTATTAAGACATTGCACATCTAGGTTCAAGTGAACATCCACTTTTATTGACAAAGTTAATTAAACCTAATATTGATGAAAATATAGGCCCTACAAATTTACATTTTTTCTTCTGCTAATCCAGTTTTTAACCTATTTTCAAGGATTTTGCATGTTTTGCAAAGTTTTCCATTTGTTTCCACATATTTTCCATGTTTTGAGGTTTTATTCTGCACAACTATTCTATCTCCATACATTACATATAATTCTAATATCTCGCTCGTGCCTCAAAGCATTCTCCTGGTGATAACTGTACTTGGCTTACACTCTCTTGTATCTGCGGGTCGATGAGATAGTTGTACGGGCAGAAGACGAGGTCGGCCGACTTCATGAGCGACCGGGCAGAGAAATACGGACAGGCGTTGAGCTTGAAGCCCAGCGTGACCAGGTCCTCGATATCCCACGGCTCCGGGCACGAGTGCTGCTTCAGCTGATGGTGGCTGCCCATCGAAGTGTCCACGTTGTTCTTGAAGCGGCAGCCCACGCCCTGAAAACACACGGTCAAGAGGCCAGTGTTGGGTGATGAACTTTAAAATGAACGCGTTTGTATTTTCTGAACTTTTCAATGAACATTTACATTCGACGATCTTCAACTTTCTACATATGTGATTTTTCGGTGATTTTTAACCTAAAAAAAAACTAAAACATTCATTTGAAAGTTCATAATTTTAGATCACTCATAATCCTATTCGACATGATCGCACTATCCGTACTCCTCCGTCCAAATTCTGAATGACATCAACTATTTTACGGTTTATCCCGAATGTGTAATATTCCCTGTTCGGGATCTGATCATGTGATCACGTGTCACCAGGCGAGCCGGCAGCCACGTGAGGTCAAGGTTGACGTGTTGGGACTTGTATGTAGGCTTTCAAGGTGAATTTTTTAATGAACTCATGTTTTTTTTTGAAGTTTCTCAGCAAAGCCACGAAAACGAACATTGAACTTTTCAAAAGATCGATTGATGCGACATGGACTGAACTTTCAAAAGTTCCTTTAGTGAACTTCCCCAACACTGTAAGAGTTCATGGGAGTCAATTTAGCGGAATATCATTTTTTTGTAGTAACTTTTGAACGTTGTAAGATATTGAAATTCTTATATTGATTTCTAACGCCGGCTCTTAACAAATGCTGCGACCGAGCGGGTAAGAGTGTCTAGCTAGATGTCTCGGCGGGACTCGAGCGTGACCGCCCCGGCGCGGCGTGACTCACCATGCGCGGGTCGAGCAGCTCGTGGCACATCTCGGTCTTGGAGCGGTACTTCCCGATCGGGTGGATACACGTGTGCTCGCGGCTGCTCAGGATACTCATCCTGGAACAACCAAGACGCACGCACTTCAGCTCCAGTTCAACGCGTATCGCGCTGGCCTGCCACACTGATGTAAAACTCCGCCATCTAGCGGTGGTTACTGGAACTCTTATAATGCCATTGCCTTTCCACTGTACAACGCTGGTAGGAAGTGTAGCTCAACTATGAATGCTGTCACCCTCCTAAATATACGCATTTCAAAGAGAAATATTCTCATCTAAGACGTGGGCTCTTAACAAATGCTGCGACCGAGACTGCAAATGCTGGCCTGCCAGACTGATGGACATCACAATATTGGGCTTAACGACGCACTGTTATGATAGCGCAATCTGATGGCGTCAGATGGATGCATAATGAGATGATGGGATGATGAGATGAAGGTTCTTGGGTAATGAGAAGGAAGCGGTCATGGCCGACTTATTGTAGGAACCATCCCGGCATTAGCCTAGAGTCCCTAGACTACAGAGGGAAACCACAAGAAAAAACCTGTAAAGATGGTCGGCGGCGGGGATCGAACTAGGTTTGTAATTCCCCTCGTCTCCCAGATCACATGAAGCGAGCGCGTTAACCACTGCGCTACATGTGCCAGTGATGGACATCGCTAGCGTCGACTCGGTTAAGATGGTTTACTTCGCCCACGTACAGTCTCACCTGCATGGGTTAGTCTTGTGGGGCAGCTTGTCTCATAACAAGAGCTTCTTCAGGTACATGGCTCGAGCGAGCTTTGATCCCTGTGCCGAGGTGTATGTTAACGACTCACACAGACCCCTGTTTAAGTATTTTAATATCATGCCCTTAAGCCTGAGTTGCACGGATCAAGGTTTTGATCAATGGCTTGTCATCAACCCTTCAGCATCAACCCTTGACTAGTGTAGACGGTACCTTTTCGTTTAGAACATGCTCTATTTTTGATCAAGGCTTGACTGGAACCAGCCAATCAGACGATATTATTAATCATACTGTGCATCTTTCGTTTCGCAAGACCCGCTGCGTTCCTGTCGAAGAAGTCACGTGATTGCTTCGACCAATCGGGAGAAATTTCAATATGGCCGTTCCTTGAACAGCTGACATTTGTTATGACGTCAGTGGGCTATCGAGCCTCGAAGGCAGTGTTTATCCGTGTAACTGCCTGCTCAATGTTTCAGTCAAGGGCTTGAGCTCAAGGGCTGATGCCAAGCCATCGATCGAAACCTTGACCCGTGTAAGTCAGGCTTCACAAAGCATTCATATTTTTAATCGTATTATGTTTCTGAAATCTAACTCTCAATTAGCCGCTACTAATGCTGAAATCCACTGCCACATTACGAGAAATAAGGAGTCATTCTGTTTAGTCAATCATAATTTAAACCTTTTTTCTAAATGCACAGTATATGCAGGAAGTAAATTGTTCAACTCATTTTCATATGACCTGAAGCAGCTTGGTCTCCACAATAGCTCTTTCTCTCGCTCAAGACTTTCCTGACTATCAATTGTTTTTATACTATTGACGAGTTTTTAAACTACCGGTAGGCCCTACTCATGATTGTAATTTATATTATTATTGAATTTTTATTGTTGACTGTCTGAATATCTTGTAATTGATCAATCTGAGGTCAATAAACATATTAGTAGTAGGCCCTAGTATTATTATAATGACTTGACTTCCTATCCCGCCAATTTTGGAAATATGTACCAATTTACCGTCCAAATCTCTGAACGTACCGATCGTGAGTAATCTGGTATTGGTACAAGGACAAACACTGTTACATTTACGTCGGCTCAGCTGTAGCGACAGTCACCTGAAATGTCAATATTTGAAGGTCGAAGAAGGCATGATGCATAGTTTCATATTGTACACTAGGTCGGGCAGCGATCGGTAGCTTTAACGACAGTACTCATGGAATAGAACAAGATTGACAGCTGAGTGAAACCACCAGGGTGAGCTCGATACATGTTACCTACAGAAAAATAATGATATTTTAAAAAGATCAATGAAATGGCAGCCAAAAAAGTTTAAAACATTTTGCTTACCACTGGAAATAAGTGAATCATTCAAAACCTGTTGTAAAAACACAAGCTTTTAAGAGTGTTGATCGATCTTTATTGTTTGATGACAAAAATGGAGTACATTTATTTGTTGACATAAGTATCACAAAAATTATAGTAAAATAAATTGAATCGAGGAATTTTGAAATGTAGAGCATAGTTACTGTAACTTGCTATTTGGACCTCCCAAATGTATGTTATTCAACAAATGAAAGGAACTTGAACTAATTATGAGGTTGCTTAGAATGGAATGTTTGACCAACTATTGAACAATTAAAACTCTGGCAAGCTTGCAGACACAGCCCACCCCGAGTCTTGCCATCAAGTGATATCAAGTTGGCAAGAATGCCTGGCATTTCCAATCAATCAAGACAAACAAAGTTCTACCAACAGCGGAATACCTTGCAAGTAATTCGAACAATGTGAAACATAACGAACCAGGTCCGTAGACACGAAACATTACTGCACGGTTTTCTTCCAGTTTAGTGTTAACGGATTGGTATGCTATAGTTTGTGGGTGATTGCTGACCCATGCCTAAAGACCCTTGTCATCAGAAGTTTTACATTCAGATTGAAGAGAACCAAATTACAAATAAAATAGGTGAATAAATAATAACAAAATTACAATAATGAAAAAATGTAATGGATTTTCATATTTTGAAACAAGTTAGGTTGAGTGAATGAGGTTGTTAGTGAACTCCTTGATATTTTAAACATGTTTTATCTCGTGTTATATTGAGTTGAGAATGATTGAATTTTAGTATTTATTTTCGGTGTATAGACTATCGAGTTGTCATAGGTGCGTGCAGGACTTTTCAATACAGGTATACGGACCATTGCAGAAAATTTTAAACACGCTGTTCATTTTCATTTTTTTCATGCAAATGACACATGGTTAGTTGAAACATTAGGCTTACAGCCTTATCCTTGCTATCTCATTATAATGATTTTATGCATTGTTGTACTTTATGCATTTATGGACTGCGTGCGCAATTTATTGCTGAATACGTGAACACAAAGTGTATAAAAAACACAATTTTATGTAAATGTAAGAGCACATTTACGTTCAAATATAGGTACTAGGATCGTATGCCTAATTTTGCCCACACCCCTAACGGCAACGATACAAATAAATACACGGTCATCAGCCCTTAATGGGCACGGCCCCGATTTTCACAGCAAGGAAATATTTGAAATTTAAAGGATTTAAAAGGTATTTTACTGGTTTACAAAAAATGCAAGAAATGAGGTGAGGTATTAGATATTGTTTTTTTTTGTCGCGCCGTTTGAGTTAAATTCTTACTCGACGTTTCGGTCTCCATGTTGAGACCTTTCTCAAGAGTTAATCTGGTTTTGTCCACTTAGACAGTCTCTTTCTTCTGACACGGTTCTATTCTTCTGAACCAGACTAACTCTTGAGAAAGTTCTCAACATGGACACCGAAACGTCGAGTAAGAATTTAACTCAAACGACGCGACGAAAAAAAACAATATCTAATACCTCATATTTGGGTTGCTCAAACAACTCAACAATGCAAGAAATGTTGTCTGTGACAATTGTCATAGATTGTTGAGGATAACATTCGGTGTCCTCTTCCTTGCGATGAATACAGTACAGCGTGGGTCGCCTACGAGAGGCGTGTTGAGTGCTCGCTTCGTTCACACAATTACAAAACACTTTCAACGTCACACAATTCTTACCGGACATTTTTGTACGCTGTCTTTCCCAGTTCTCGAACTACCTGCTCAATTTGTTTGTGCGTTCGTGTACCGTAGAAAATCTTTGGGATTCTGAAACAAAAAATCATCAATACATTTCTATTCAAATGTAAGATTTCTCAAATGTAGGCCACATGATTCAAGTTTACAATTAAGGAATGTTTATATACTAAATTCACTTGACCTATATGTATTTAAAAATTGATAAAAAGCAGAACAATGATCTATGATTAGTTAATTACATAATACCTCATACAAAACTATGTATATACATAGGACTACTAAATAAGATGAAGAATAAAATGTTATGAAATGGAAAATGAATGAATAGAACATTGAAGATATCATCAACATCGAGAACTGTACCCAAATTAGTTACAAGGATGATAAGTAAGGATCGATTAAAAGGGGTACCGTAAGGGCGATCTTACCACCCTACCTATTGTTTTCATACGTTTATTCAATTTCATTAATTCATTTGGTAATGACGGCGCCCCTTAAATTCAGGAGCAAGAACCAAAATATTTTAATAAAAATAAAAATTGAAAAGGCAGAAATGGCCCTGTGTTTTTTCTTCCCAACCCATCCATGGTGTGGCCAACATGTCAACACATAAGAACATGCATACTGGTAAAATGAAATAATATAAGCCATTAGAATGTGTTTTATAATAGAACATATTAGAACACTAGAACGTCGATACTACCCCATATAACCGAGCTGTTGGTGGGGTCGTTAAGCAAACATACATATTAGGACATTATTGAAGGATTCTATTGGTAGACATAGTTCACATTAGCAAGTTCAATATTTCAACTGGATATTATGATTATTATTATTGTATGCTTAACGACCCCACCAACAGCTAGGTTATACGGAGGTACGAATAAACAGGTGATAATGAAATCATGAAGTGATGATAGATTAGGAACGTTGAAAAAACCCATGCCTTCTGCGGGACTGGAACCCTCGCCCGACGGTGACTTCAGTTTCTAAAGCGGTGCCAAGCTAACTGAGCTACGGAGGTAACTGTATATAATTTCTAGTTCTTACCAAGTGAAAAACTTAACGACTAAAAAAATCAGGTATACACTTGAAAAAAAATATATCAGAATGAAAAAATCAAGAAAAATGATGGGAAAAAAATCGAAGAAAAATATAAAAATAAAAGAAAAATTGAAAAATCAGAGGAAAAATGAAAAAATTACAAGAAATGAAAAAAATCGAGAGAAATAAAAGAATGAAAAAAAAAAAGAAAATTAAAAACTGAAGGCAAATAAAAAAAATGAAAAAAATCGAAAGAAATTAAGAAAATTCAGAGAGATGAAAAAAAAAAACGGAAAATCAGAAAAATCACAAAACAAATGACGAAAAATAAAAAAAGACACACGAAAAATGAAAAAAAAAAATGGAAAAATCAAGTAAAATCAAAAGAATGAATGGAAAAAAAATCAGACTAAAATGTCAAGTTGTTAACTCCTCGGTTCTTACTTCATTTGCGGAAAATTTGACTCTTCATCGCCTTCTTCCTCGACATTCTGTTCATCACCCGGTCTGCGATAAACCTTCTTGACCCGCGTCTTATCCTCCGTGTCCTTACAGCAACAGCTTTCACCCGCGTCGCTGATCACCGTCACACCGTTGGTCTGTCGGACGTCTGACGCGTCGACCGCGTCGTCTGCCTCGTACGTCACGCCCTTTGCGTCGCGTTTCCGCTTCTTCTTGGCGGGCTTGAACGCCAGTCGGTCTTCGTCGGACGAGAAGTCATCTTCCGCCGGTTCGACGGTCGCAGCGGCAACAGCTGGAACATCACAACAAGATATACATATATAGGCAAACAGTGGCGGCCCGACAATACAATTTTGGGGCCATGGCCCCGTGTTCAAAAGGGGTAGGTGGGTTTCTGGTCATTATTTGATGAGTATTGATGAGTATTGATTATTTGATGAGTAAATGGTATTACCCGAGGGGTTTACAACTTGCAAATTTAGTGTACACCTGATTTTAGGTAATTTTAGAGATTCAAGAGATTTCAGGGGATTTCAAGAGATTTTATACGGATTTCACGGGGATTTCAAGTGATTTCAGGGATTTCAAGGGGATTTCATGGCCAGTGTTCACCGGATTTCAGGAGTTGTTAACCCCTCGGTATTACCTAATCATAAGATGTGTTACCATTATACCAATGTTTGCTGTGTGTCTACACAAGCTGGAATTATTGCGAATGTGTCGATCGGAAATACATATGTATCTGGACTTCAAAAGGTATACATGCAGTGTGTAGGAAATTTATTTCATCTATTTATTATGTTTGCGAACGAAACCATAAAATGTTCACTTGTCCGGTTGAGGTAGATGTCCAGATTTTTCATGTCTTGCAGACGTCGTGGTTTGAAGAGGAAAATGGATAAAAATTGCGAAAAAATAGTTTATCCTTTCCAGGTAGTAAATAATTTCTCATGAGTATAGTTACTCAAACACATGACCATTTGCTGGGGCTACATGAGGAGTTTAACTTTTGAATTACTTCTTATACTGAATTTTGAAATAGGTAAAAAGGGGGCAATGCTTCTGCGTACTTCATAAAAACCATACATTTTTTAAAATGTGCTTGGAGAAAGTTATTATTGAAAAAGTATACTCTCAATAAACTTCCCTCCGTTGCTTTTTCTATTTGAAGTGGGTAGTTATCAGGTTCAAGGTTTGGCATATCTTACAAACCAAAAATTACATTTAAAAAATTACATGAGAAAACACTCCAAATACAGTATTTTAGAACACCTCCTTGCGGGACTCCTTATATTTGCAGTAGATAGAGACAAAGCTTCAGCGTACAAATCATCAAATGAATACATCATCCAAAATATGTTCAACAACAATGATAATACTGAATTTTCCAAAAATTCTCTGCGAGGAACTTATTTGAAGTAAGTCAAAATTAGACAAACCTTCAATATACAGCACGAATGAAAAACTGCAGTTTCGAAAATACGCTTCACAACCATTAAGAAAAAAATATCAAAAACATCTATGCATGACTTGAAACACCATATTTAAACAAAATCCCTGTGGGGCGTCTGTTTTAAAAAAGTAAAGAATTGGTGAAGCAGTATGATATTCGGAAAATTGAAAAATACATGTCCAAGATATGCAAGAAATGCTTGGAATATCATATTTTCTGAAAAATCTCTGCGGGGCTGGTATGCCCAGTCATCGAGTTTTCTGCAATTATTTTATGATATCACGCGCGCCCCAATCCAAAAATCATAAAGACAATTATTTTCTATAGAGCACTCGTGATTTATCGTCAATTAAATAAATCGAATAAAACATTTACTGGATAAAAAACTAGGGCTGCTAACTCCCTGCGATGCCTCTTCTCCTCCTCCGTGAGTGTAGAGTTTTCTATTCGATATTGATTGTATCATTACCAAAACTGCTCGTGAATCGCAAAAGTCACTTACAAAACGACTAAAATTTCTAAAACCACCCTGCGGGGCTTTGCTGGAGGAAGGCTTGAAGATAACTTTGTAAATGACCACAACTATTCCATTATTAGACTCCAAAACTGCTTCTAAATGGCAAAAATCATTTGAAAAATGACAATATTTCAATAACTTCCCCGCGGGGCTATGCTGGGGGGCTCCTGCTACCCAGGCACACTCTTCGTGCGCGGTTGATGTCCAGCTTGGTATCATTTTATTCACGTCCCCTGCCCCCCCCCCCCCCCCCCCCCCCCCCGATACACAAATCCTAGCGACATCCCTGCGCTGACAGCCTAGGTTCAGTGGGTGTCTGACTCATCCGGCCCCGCGTGCTTGGGCCACTTCGGGCCGCCACTGTATGCCTATTGCCTACATATATATATAAATAAAAACATTTTAATCTTTCAAAGTACAACAATGAATGTAATAGATGTGACATTCAACGTGAAAGGATTAAATATATAGAATGTCTTCTATGCGATGTTCCAATCTCCGGAATAAACTAATTGATTGCTACAACGATTTCATCACGTGATCATTTCCCCTACTTTTGTCAGCAAGTTTCTCGTTGTACTCGGCGCACAAAAGACTGTCGTTGTCAAAGGAACGAGCGACTAATCTTTGACTTTACCCCCCCCCCCCCCCTCAAGACAGGTGACTACGTCATCATGCCCCTTGCCTCGCGCATTGTGCTGCCAACTTGACAGAAGCTATTTCCGATACAGCTCCTCGAAGACTTTGTTGACAGATTTGTCGTTTATGAGCTCTGAAGGGGTTCTTGGCGACACCCGTGTTTTGTCTCCCCCCCCCACCACCACACCCTGCTGCACAATGTAGCGAGATTAATACATACAATAGAGTGTAGTACTGATATGGTGTGCGTTTACAATTGAATTTCTTTATCAAAAATTGAATGCATATGAAAAAAATCTTTCAAGAAATAATAATAATTTTTATCTCATTTCACAAAGATGTGCATCAGACCTGTATGAGTAACTGATTTATTGGGTTATTCATTCTTAAAGCCTTTTCTTGAAGCAATAAGCCATTGTTACATTGTTACGTAACAAAGAGAGTGTTAGTGAATGACTTATCAAGAGATCATTGTAGCTGATCCAACTTTGATCAGTTAGCCGGGTGGAAGGAGATCAGTCCGTAGCGCTCTATAGGAGACCGGGGTTCGATATCCGCTGGTAAACCATTCTTTTTTGAACCTATGAAGTGATGATCAGTGACACGTTCACAAAAATCCATGCCTTATGCGGTACTCGAACCCACGCCCAACGGTGATTTCAGTTTCTAAAGCGAAGCCTTAGATGACTCATTAACTGAAAATTCTGTTGTAATGATTTTGTTATATTCGTGTCATTGTTTGTTGTCATTTACTCGTTCTCTTGTTATACTTTGTCTTGAAACAACCTTACGGTACTACAAAGAGAGAGATATTGAGTGTGGACTCGTCTGTTGGTTTTCTCAGCTGGTGGTGCGACCTGTCGGCTACAGTTCTCAACTAAGTAGTGCCCCTTGCATGCTGCAGCCCGCATACTGTCCTGATAGTCATGAGGGAAGTGGGGAGGGGGGGGGGGGGGGGTTATACACCCTGACGATCAAACGGGCCTCATTTCAACAGCACAGGCACAGCAAGGCCATGTCGCTATCACATCGCATCATGCATAGACACAAAAACTCATTACATAATGATTAATATAGGCCTAAACTGAAACCAAGGAAAACCATTATTTGAATAATATTATATGTTTTTCGTATTTACGCCAACTTTTTTTTTACTAACATTCTTCAAGTTGGTATTATAATTGTATGTTAAAATTCCTTCAATAATCATCACTTGGAAAATCAAGGACAGTAAAATAAATGTATTTGTTATTTGTTATGAATATCAAATGCGTATCAGTTTCCCCTGTTATTATTGCCCGCACACAAGATTCAGTTCTTACGCTGCCTTCTTGATCTTATTGTTGATCTTGCAACGTTAATGTACACATGTTCTGTTCACTTTTATACTCTTTCTAGTTTCTGTTGTTTTATATACGTGCTCTTGTTTTGTCAAGAAGATGAAAGAGCATACATCGTAATTGAATTGGACAAAGATATACGAACACGGATACGATATCACATCTATTTTTATATTCTAGGCCGGAATTGTGTTTTGTTGCTTGGATAAGAGGACCTGCATCAGGAGCCTTATTCCTGAGATAAATGAGATGTGAGAAAAATAAAAATGAGTGAGAAAACGAGTATCTCACATAAAATATGAGATGAAATATGTCATTATTATATGAGATAGTTTCCTGAGATAAATGAGATGTGAGAAAAATAAAAATGAGTGAGAAAACGAGTATCTCACATAAAATATGAGATGAAATATGTCATTATTATATGAGATAGTTTTCTCACTGATTTTTCTCACATCTCATTTATCTCAGGAATAGGGGTCCAGGAGCCTTATTCCTGAGATAAATCAGATGTGAGAAAATAAAGTGTTTCATCAGATTTAGTATTATTGATAATGAAATACGATAAAGATTGTGAGAAACCATCAGATCCATCAAAATAGGAAGTGAAATAAAAATTGAGATATGAGAAAAAAGGGAGAAAAATTGATTCAGGAATAGTAATTGGCCATTTCATGTGAGACAGTCATTTTTTCAGTTACTTTTATATTTCTCACATCTCATTTATCTCAGGAATAAGGGTCCTGGACCCCTATTCCTGAGATAAATGAGATGTGAGAAAATAAAAATGAGTGAGAAAACGAGTATCTCACATAAAATATGAGATAAAATATGTCATTATTATATGAGATAGTTTCCTGAGATAATGAGATGTGAGAAAAATAAAAATGAGTGAGAAAACGAGTATCTCACATAAAATATGAGATGAAATATGTCATTATTATATGAGATAGTTTCCTGAGATAAATGAGATGTGGGAAAAATAAAAATGAGTGAGAAAACGAGTATCTCACATAAAATATGAGATGAAATATGTCATTATTATATGAGATAGTTTTCTCACTGATTTTTCTCACATCTCATTTATCTCAGGAATAGGGGTCCAGGAGCCTTATTCCTGAGATGAATCAGATGTGAGAAAATAAAGTGTTTCATCAGATTTAGTATTCTTGATAATGAAATACGATAAAGATTATGAGAAACCATCAGATCCATCAAAATAGGAAGTGAAATAAAAATTGAGATATGAGAAAAAAGGGAGAAAAATTGATTCAGGAATAATAATTGGCCATTTCATGTGAGATAATCATTTTCTCAGTTACTTTTATTTTTCTCACATCTCATTTATCTCAGGAATAGGGGTCCAGGCCAGAGATAGACCGTACAGGTGAGATATGTATCGTTTAAAGTAGGCCTATCATGAGATACTGATATACTGTCTTTTATCACGGGTAAAATTTACATAATTTATCTTGTATCTTTCCGATAATATGACTATATCTGTATCTTTTTCATCAATACAGATACAAAATACATTCTTGAGAAGACAATGGAGATTTTTTCGGTAATGTCATATTGATAATCTGTACCGGTTTGATTAATTTTCTCCTTTTTTCAGACTCATACGCGAAGGCTTTTGGCCACGGTAATTATTATGTATCGAATATTATGGATTATGAGAACGTCCAAACGGTTGCTGCAAGAAGGGTATTGGGGAGAGAGAAGCGCTGGAAGATTATCAGGAACGATAAGGATGTGGTTGAAAAAGTTATAGAAAGACCTAGTAAAATGATTGAGGAAATAGGATGGGAAAATTTGGCGAAACGAAGACAAATAGAAAGAATGTGCAATTTTGTGTCAAGAATGAATATACAGGATGGGATGAATTAAGCAATAGAATTGGAAAGGGATTACAGAGAAGTACGAGGGGAGGGGTAAGAATGGAAGTGGAAAAAGTGGATAGAGAAGTGTAGGTAAATATGGATTTATACAAAGAACGACGCGGGAATGGAATGAATTGGAAGAAGATATCAAGAACATAACGAAGATTGGTGATTTAAGAAGAGAGATAAGAAAAAAAATGAAGTATAATTATATCGAGTATGTTTGACTGTAACTTCATTAGGTATAGTAACCATTACCACCTGTTTTATGAACAATCTGTAATGAATAAATAAATATGTAAATATGTAATTATTAATAACGAATCAATCGAAAGTATCGAAGTTGAATAGCATCTCTCACTGACAGATTTGCTATAATATTTGAAAAAATCAGTAGTTGGATAAAACGTTACGGTGAAATTATCTTGCATCTTGTGATGCTTAATTGAAAGTATTTGTATCTTCTGCGTTCTTGGAAATGTATCTTGAACCTTGTGTGTTTTAGGGTTTCGCGAGAGGATCTTGTATTTTGTATCTAAGGTAGACTTTTTGAGTATCTTTGCCTATCTCTGTATAGGCTATATTAGTTCAGTGTTCAGTTCACCAAAGTAAAACACGATGTCTCGGTTGAGCAACAGTTCTACCAGCAAACAGCGATCCATGAATACATATCAGAAATTAAATTACGGTTACTTTTCAACTCTTAAAACATCGTCAACTTTGCCTATATGTAATTATTGTTATAGAAAAGTGTTTGTTTAATTAACTATACCTTATTGGGTTAGGTTTAATCGAGGGATTTACAACTCGCAAATTTTGTGTACATCTGATTTCAGATTTCAGGGATTTCAAGAGATTTCAGGAATGTCAAGAGATTCCAAGACTATTCAAGACATTTCAGTAGATTTCAAGGGATTTTAAGGGATTTCAGGGATTTCAAGAGATGTCGGGGATTTCAAGCGATTTCAGAGATTTCAAGTGATTTCATAGAGAATTTCAAGAGATTTCAGGAATTTCAGAAGATTTCAAAAGATTTAAGGGATTTCAAGAGAAATCTTCAGGGATTTCTAAAGATTTTATAGGGATTTCAAGAGATTTCAGGGATTTCAAGTGATTTCAGAGATTTCAGAGATTTCAAGAGATTTCGGGGATTTCAGAGAGTTCAAGTGATTTCATAGGGATTTCAAAGGATTTCAGGGGATTTCAAGGGGTTTTCACGGCAAGTGTACACCAGATTTCAAGAGTTGTTGACCCTTCGGTTTTAATTACGTATTCTTGAATACTGTTTTCGAATGATGAAGTTTTGATCAAGGCTGTAATGTTTCGATTGTATGCTTTGTGTAGTAATTGTTATCATCTTTCTCATGTTATCGCATCTTATGCGCGAGTGTTTCTCTTTTTCAAGTGATCCATCGTGAGCCTAATTCTTTCTTCCCACACTTCCTTCGTGACAAACTTGTAAATGTATGCAGCAATTTTTCCTGTCTTTCTGATAATTTTGTGTGTGTAATATCGAGTTGATCATTTTTGCTATCAACACCGTCAAGTCCTTATAAGGCTTTGTGGATAAACGATGTAATTTTGTTTGCCTGTAACTTTTATTTACTTCTTGTTGCCAAAAAAATGCAGCTATCTCTCTCTCTCTCTTCATGAATTACCAGGAAATATTTCACAAGGTCCTTGTTTAGAACAGGCCGTACATTTTAATGTTCCGTTAAAGGCTCGTTAAGCTAATCAGCTGATTAGGCGATCAAATATGACAAGTTATCGGCTGATCAAGTTTTAACGAATTATTGGAAAATCTTGAAACATTGAAGGTATTCTATAAAATGTTATTATATCTATTCAAGAGCGCGATTCAAAGTGAGCCTATAGGTTGAAATTGAGGACTAAAAAGACGTAAGATGTAGATTTATTTGTCACTTGAATTAACAGATGCGTTAAAATATAAACTGTTCCAATTAGTGCATGGATGAGAGGAGACTGTCTTACTCCGAACGGCATTCAAAATTCTTCATACATAATATTGTTCTGTCTAGGCCTTAGCTTTTCATTATTTTATAATAATCAGTTCTTGTCTAGATTTATTAAAGGCCACCGTATGTTGAATACCCCCTCACAAGATAGGATTTACCCCCTAATCTTATTGGGGTATAAACAACAATCTATAAAATGTATGTTTTTCAATTTGACTTGACCTATACATCTGTAGGCCTATTATGTGCTAATAATCTGTGTTTCAATAGAATAAAAAATATACTAAAAATTCTTTAGAATTGTTCAAGAAAACACAAACAAAATAAAACTAACAAGGCCCAGTCTTACGATTTGACAGTTGGTGGATTAAGCAATTGGATAAACATCGAGAATGCCAATACAATGAAAACTTCAACTTATAGCTGTAGAAACAATGTAATCCATTAACCTATACACAATAACATAACGAACTCATTAACACTTACTCATTAGTACATAATTAAACCAAAAATTATATTTCTTTTTCAAATGTATATGTATTCAACTATTCAATCATCAACTCATTATATATTGCATCATATTTTTAGATGAGCGTAGCGAATATTTTCATTCCATATACCGAAAAATTTTGGGCTTGGTTTTTATGTTTTTTTTTTTTTTTTTTTTTTTTTTTTTGTGTGTAGTTTTGTACGCGGCATACAGGTCAGGAAAAAGTTTAAATCAACTCGAAACTTTTTTTCCAAATTGGTGTTATACCAGAATAGGTTGGGATTGTTTTTCAGAAAAATCGGTCAAACGGTTTTCCAGAAAAAATTTGGAAAGTATGGAAATTCCCCATAAGAATAGGCCAGGGAGAAATACTTGGAATACAAAATTTTTCCAAAAGCTCTCAAATTTATACTGAATGTGTAAAGAATTACCATTCTTATTTTAAACAATTTATGGAACAATCGGATGTGAAATAACGAAGAAAACGCATTTTTAATGTACTTTTTCACACATCAATGAGAGCAATTAAGAAAGCAATTAAGGAACTATTAAATGTGAGCAACAAGTGTCACCAATAAATTAAAACGATTGAAATCTGTGATGAATATGAAGAAGGCACTGGTATAATTGTTTGGAAACCAAGGTGTATACCAACAGACAGCCGCGGTTTTTGAACCTTTGAAGTGATCCATGGCCTGTATATGTACATTGAGCTGACCAAATGTTCTTAATTCTACATTTCCATACTTCTAAGCTCATCTCACAACGCTTTAAGGCGTTTTCCTAGTTACGTATTACAACCATCACTTGAATCTTCTCACCACCGAGAACACTGTATAGGTCTATATAATTGTTATACGAGTAAACACTTGAATTAACATGTGACCTGAAGCAGCTTGGTCTCCACAAGACTTTCCTGACTAGCAATTGTTTTTATAGGCCTACTATGGACGAGTTTATAAACTACTCGTGATTGCAACTTCTACGCCTATTGTTTATTGGATTTCTATTGTTGACTGTCTGAATATCTTGTAATTAATCAATTTGAGGACAATAAACATATTATTATTATTATTATTATTTTAAATTATAAAATGGGGTGGTAAGATCGCCCTTGTGGTGCCCCGTCCAAACGATCCTACTCTCATCCTTAGCCTTAATAGGGGAACAATGATTTTGTATCAAGTTTCGATGTTATTGAAAAAAAAAAAAAAATTGTGTAAATTATCTTTGAAGTGAGTATTTTTAGTATATTCCACAGATTAACCCTCAGTGGGTTTTGTGGACACTTGATCGAGAAAAATGTCTCTATTGTTAAGTATACATTTATTGGAGGAGAAAAAAAAAATACAAAAAATACTATTAATATTGTCTCAAAGTGTGTAATAAAAACGTATCCTATTCTATTCTGAACTTGTTATCACCCTTGGTAGCATACGTTATTTTCTCATCTTATTTTCGATACTTTCAAGATGGTATAATTACCAAGTATACTTATCTCACATCGCATAGTTGTAATGCAGGCGTATGCGAGTAGGAAATGTCTTCTTTTCAGCCGTCTAACGCATCTTGATGAGGTCTTACCTGTCGGCAGGGTTGCAGTAGGAACTGAAGGCGTCGACTTGCTGCAGTTACACCGAGAGCACGGTCCGCTGGATGCGGTGGAGGCTGCGTCTGGAATCACATGCCAATCTCAAATCAGCAGTTCAAGAGGCTCTGGCTTAGACTTGCACAATAATAAATCATGTTGTTGGAAGGAGACATTTTACATTTCTGAAAGATTACCTCGCTTTGGTGAACTTTAACAAATGAATACGATCCGGTTATCTGGCTTTTAACAAGAAAGATATAAGCCTTATACGCCCTATATCTATGAATATAAAAAGGGTGTTTATAATTGTATGGGAATATATATATATATATATATAGATATATATATATATATATATATATATATATATATATATATATATATACATATAATTAAATATATATATATATATATATATATATATATATATATATATATATATATATATAATATATATATATATAGATATATAGATATATATATATATATATACATATAGATATATGTGAGCACGGAGATTTTCGCGGCCAATGGTTGATGGTAAAAATGTTTCCACGGTAAGTTTGCTGCGATTAGAAAGCATGTTGGGTCCTAAAAAGGACCGGTGTATGCGACGTTTCGCTGGAATTTCATCCAGCATCATCAGGCGACGGTGGTAAGTGGTCGAATGTGGGTCGAATGTAAGTGGTTCGACCACTTACCACCGTCGCCTGATGATGCTGGATGAAATTCCAGCGTAACGTCGCATACACCGGTCTTTTTTAGGACCCAACATGCTTTCTAATCGCAGCAAACTTACCGTGGAAACATTTTTACCATATATATATATATATATATATATATATATATATATATATAGGCCTATATATATATATATATATATATATATATATATATATATATATATCTTTGATGAAGAAGATTCTGGCTTACACAGCACAAGATTGCTAAAACACAGAATACAATCAATTAATTCGAATATAAAAAATGACAATGATAAAATATTTGAAAGAGTATAGCCTATAATAAAATAGCAATAGAACGAGGAACAAATATAAGTTTATAAAATCTAGTAGTGGTTGTGATAAAAAATGGGAAAATAGTAAGGATATAAGTTGATAAACAGAAAATGTTTTATTTTCGCTCGTTATTCCATGTTGTCATGAGATAGTTCCAGAGATTTATTGTATTTGTATTGCTTTTATTAAGGCGATCCCCAGTCTCCACTGGACGAAAAGTTGACACTTTGAGGTGATCAAACAAACAAAGGGGGATGAATGAGCATAACATGTTAATGGTGCAAAAAGATACGAAATTACCGAATACATCATCTGAGGCAGACAATAGGCCTGCTTGTCTAAAATGCTAATCAACCAGTAACATTTTATAGTAACAATGTGGAAAGATCAGTTGTAGGCCTATGTAACAGGGAAACACTTGATATTTTTGTCATCGATTTTTACCTCACAGGGTAACGTTATGTAGGCCTATCTACGTATTCTATGTAAAATACTTAAAATAATTTACAGGTACTGGATAATTATTATGTGATATATGAAATATCTAAACATTCAGATAGTACGAAGGCCTATGTTTAAAATGCACAATATTATTGTTTTTCTTCTGAACATATTTCATTTAGATCAAACATGGAGAAGTTGTGGCTTTACATGCCAGTTTTTACAATTATGAAATATTTCAACACTTGATACTCTATTGTCGTCTTTAAAGGGCATCACAACCCTGAAACTAGATTTTGTTTAATAATTACGATATTTATTTTCTTAATTTTAGAGAAAACTGTGAATCATAATTTCAATTTCATAAATAATAATTAATAACTTATTCTCGTCCTCCAGAGACCATGAGTCGTGATGTATAGGCATAACAGATTCCAATTATGTAGGCCTATAGATATATAAACAGAATCGACTAATGTCTACGTCATGACTCAGAAAGATGGCCGGGTCCTGGAATACAAATAAATTGATTTTAATATCTGAAATTAAAATTATGATTTCTAGTTTTGTCTGAGATTAGGGGGGTAAAATCTTGATTACTCGTTAAAATCTGGGGGTGCATGCACGTTGCTTATAAAAATAGAGAAATTCACCATCACTAATTTTTTCCATGTTCAAAAACCAGTCAAATATCAAATGAAAAGTTCACATCTCCCAGATAATTTTATGCTCTTCAATTTAGATGATATTTAATTTCAGTGAATTAACAATCACTTTCAAGATAATACGTCTATGAATAAAAAGTATGTGATGAAATTCATTGACGTAGGCCTATCATCTCAAAACTAATACAAAGAGTATGAAAGAGTATGAAATGATCTTGTAGATGTGTACTTGACACTGGTTTTGGATGGTAACAAGACAGTGGTGGAGATAAATGTCTCGCTCTGTGTGAGGGTCTGCCAGCAAGTGGTGCGGGCTGAGGTCTGCTCGGCCGGCAACTGGCCTGCACACCGTCTAGGTTACCCGTCGGCTGCCCCAACACACGCATCTCACATTACACGTCGAGCTCAATCGCATTATTACGATTGGGAGTATGCAAACTCTCGTACATCCAAATGTATTAAATATCAACATAAATATATATGTATTTATATATATACATATACATATATATATATATATATAAAATATTATATATAAAAATATTTAAAATAATATTATTATTATAATTATAATATTAATATCCCGGGGGGGGTCCGATTTTTTAAGTTTTAAAAAACATACCATTATAACCCCCACCCCCCCCATATATATAATTTTATATATATATATAAAATAAAATATAAAAATTTTAAAAATAACCCCCTACTTCCCCCCCCCCTCTCCCCTTCGTAATAATACATTAAAAGGGCCCATGCCCCAAGGATGTTAATACGGAAAATAAACTGGGACTTTTCTAGGACCCCCGTTTTTTTTTTTTTTGTTCAAAATGAAAATAATTTTGAATTTGGGTCAAGTTATAACGGGTAAATGTGATTCACGTTAATCTATATAAGTTTACACTCATAAATGATTAGTACTCTTAACAAGAAGATATAAGCCTTATACGCCCTATATCTATGAATATAAAAAGGGTGAGTATAATTGTATATATAATATATATATATATATATATATATATATATATATATATATATATATATTATATATATATATATATATATATATATATATATATATATATATATATATCTATATATATATATATATATATATATATATATATATATATATATATATATATATATATATTCTGGCTTACACAGTACAAGATTGCTAAAACACAGAAAACAATCAAATAATTAAAATATAAAAAATGACAATGATAAAATATTTGAAAGAGTAGCCTATAATAAAATAGCAATAGAACGAGGAACAAATATAAGTTTATAAAATCTAGTAATTGTTGTGATAAAAATGGGAAAATAATAAGGATAACTTATTATTTGTTTGAGGTGATCAAACAAACAATTAAGGGAGATGAATGAGCATAACATTTTAATGGTGCAAAAAGATTCGAAATTACCGAATACATCATCTGAGGCAGACAATAGGCCTACTTGTCTGAAATGCTAATCAACCAGTCAAATTTTATAATAATAATGTGGAAAGATCAGTTGTAGGCCTATGTAACAGTAAAACACTTGAAATTTTTGTCATCGATTTTTACCTCAAGGGTAACGTTATGTAGGCCTATCTACGTATTCTATGTAAAATACTTAAAATAAGTTACAGGTAGGCCTACTGGATAATTATTATGTGATATATGAAATATCTAAACATTCAGATAGTACGAAGGCCTATATTTAAAATGCACAATATTATTGTTTTTCTTCTGAACATATTTCATTTAGATCAAAAATGGAGAAGTTGTGGCTTTACATGCCAGTTTTTACAATGATGAAATATTTCAACACTTGATACTCTATTGTCGTCTTTAAAGGGCATCACAACCCTGAAACTAGATTTCAATTAATAATTACGATATTTATTTTCCTAATTTTAGAGAAAACTGTGAATCATAATTTCAATTTTTTCATAAACTTATTCTTGTCCTCCAGAGACCATAAGTCGTGATGTATAGGCATACCAGATTCCAATTATGTACGCCTATAGATATATAAAGAGAATCGACTAATGTCTACGTCATGACTCAGAAAGATGGCCGGGTCCTGGAATACAAATAAAGTGAATTTAATATCTGAAATTAAAATTATGATTTCTAGTTTTGTCTGAGATTAGGGGGGAAAATCTTGATTACTCGTTAAAATCTGGGAGATTCATGCACGTTGCTTATAAAAATAGAGAAATGCACCATCACTAATTTTTTCCATGTTCAAAAACCAGTCAAATATCAAATGAAAAGTTCACATCTCCCAGATAATTTTATGCTCTTCAATTTAGATGATATTTAATTTCAGTGAATTAACAATCACTTTCAAGATAATAGGCCTACGTCAATGAATAAAAAGTATGTGATGAAATTCATTGACGTAGGCCTATCATCTCAAAACTAATACAAAGAGTATGAAAGAGTATGAAATTATCTTGTAGATGTGTACTTGACACTGGTTTTGGATGGTAACAAGTGGTGCAGATTTGTGTGAGCAATAGGTGGGTCTGCCAGCATGTGGTGCGGGCTGAGGTCTGCTCGGCCGGCAACTGGCCTGCACACCGTGTAGGTTACCCGTCGGCTGCCCCAACACACGCATCTCACATTACACCACAGACTACAGTTCTGTAGTCTGTGATTACACGTCGAGCTCAGTCTCATTATTACGATTGGGAGTATCTATATGCAAATTCTCGTACATCAAAATGTATTAAATATCAACATAAATATATATGTATTTATATATATATATATATATATATATATATATATATATATATATATATATATATATATATATATATGTGTGTGTGTGTATATAATGGTATGATTTAAAACTGTTCAAAAATCGCGACCTCCCCCGGGATATATATATATATATATATATATATATATATATATATATATATATATATATATATATAAATACATATATATTTATGTTGATATTTAATACATTTTGATGTACGAGAATTTGCATATAGATACTCCCAATCGTATATATATATATATATATATATATATATATATATATATATATATATATATATATATATATATATATATAAATACATATATATTTATGTTGATATTTAATACATTTTGATGTACGAGAATTTGCATATAGATACTCCCAATCGTATATATATATATATATATATATATATATATATATATATATATATATATATATATATATATATATACAAGCCTATCTCTCTCTCTCTCTGTATATATATACATATATAGGCTATGCCTACATAGGATGTGAATACGAATATAAACTGCTCTGTACTAGGTACGCGTTTTCTATAGTTGTGTTCAAACTTGAAAGTAAGTTGTGAAGTTGAGTGCAAGTTATACGGGTAAATGTGATTCACGTTAATCTATATAAGTTCTATATATTGTAATGCTGCTTAACGACCCCACCAACAGCTAGGTTATACGGGGGTACGAATGAGCGGGTGATAATGAAACGATGAAGCGATGATAGGTGAAAGGACGTTTAAAAAAACCCATGCCTTATGCGGGACTCGAACCCACGCCCAACGGTGACTTCAGTTCCTACCGCTAGCGATAATTGACTTAGCCACCGGGGCGGCTTAATCTATATAGGGCAGGGCCCATGTAAATTCTTGCAAGCCATTAATTGATTGATCATTATACAGCATGTGTTTATCTGCATGTGTTATTGGCTATATATATATCACACATCAGTTTTATCAACGTAGGTCTACTCATCTCAGGATTAGCGTTATAGCCCTAGGAATAGTGGACAGAGGCCTACATTTGGTATCCAAGTCGTTCAACTTTAATTTCACTTTAGCTAAGCCTATAGTACTCTGCGGATATTGAGCCACGCCGTCTGTAAATAAGATTTTTAATTTTGTCTTCCCTCACACACTTCCATTTTATGGAAATCTGTTGTTAAAACAAGATTTGAGACATTTTCTGATAATTCTAAGCCATCTTGAACACTTTTCACCAGAAGAATAAAGCACAGAATCTCACTGGCTGTATTTGAGTGAAAACATTGTGGCAAGCTTTTAATATATTTGTGCTGATAAATCTGTGGAAATGTGTAATGATTTCTTAGTTCGAAGTTTGAATGAGTTTTGCTGCTGAATGATGATTTCCTCCTTCGATAAACCGTTTGCTAACTGAGAGTCAAGTGCCGGGTGCTTATTACTTAGTATTATAAATCAGTAATTACATCTATAAATATTGAGAGAAAGTTTGTAAACCGAAGCTTGTCGATTGAGAAAGTCGACGATCAGCTTTATGAATTTCTCCAATAAAACCAAGTTTCAGCTTCAAAACAAATACACCCAGCAGCTTGGTAATAAGTGGGTTAAATAAACTCGAGATCCGTCGTCTTTCAGTTACAGATATACCCCCCTCCCCCCTCCCCCCTTCCATCTCCCTCTACTAACCATGAACTTGCTACAAGCGATCTGTGCAACAATACATCACTTTCTTATATTTACATTGAGTTTAAAGACGCACGAAAAGATAGCCGAGATATATCCCTCTGGAGATGTAAACGTTTTTCCCAAATTTTAAAGGCCCCAGAATAATTTTTCCAAACATTTTTTTTTAATTTGGGGCCCAAAAAAAAAACCCTCCCAAAACGGGGTAGGGGAGGGGGGGTCCAAGGGAGTTTTTCCCCCGGAACACCCGTTTGGGGGGAAAAAATTTGGTTGGGGGGGGGGGGGTTTTTTTTTTTTTTTTAGGGGAAAAGGGGTTTTCCTAGGGTTTTAAATTTCCGATTTTTCAAGGGATTTGGAAAAAGGGGGAGTGGGAATTTGGGGGAAAATTTTGGGGGAGATTTTTTTTTTTGGGGAGGGGGAAAATTTTTTTTTTTCCAAAAGCAAATTTTCCCCCGGTTAGGGTTTTGAACTTTTCCAAAATTTGGTTTCCAGGGTTTGGGATTTTCATAATCAAAACCCCGGGGGAAATTGGGGACAAAAGTTTAAGGGTTTTCGGGTTTCCCCGGTTTTCGGGGTTCCAAATTAAGGGTTTTAAATTTTCCGAATTAAAGGGGTTTAAATTTAAATTTAAAACTTTTGGGATTTTAAAAGGGGAAAACCAGGGGGGGGGGGAACTGAAAAAAAAATTCCCCCCAACCCCAAACGGGGGGGGGGGGGGGGAAAGGCCCTAAGGGCCATTTTGGAAATTCAAAATTCAACCCTTAATTTAAAATATGTATTATCTTCATTTAAATTTTAAATGGGGAAAAAAAAACTGATCTAAAACAAAAACATTCGGGAATTCGGGGGGGGGGGGTTTTGGGGGGGGGGGGGGGGAAGGGGGCTAATTCGACCCATTTTTAAAAATTCCTAATTTTTAAAAATTTGGCCCGTTTAAATTAAGTTAAAAACTTCTCTAATTTTTAAAAATTTTAAAGAAAAATTTTGAAAATACCCCAACGTTTTAAAGCCTATGTTTAATTTTCTTTTCAAAATATCTTTTACATTTTTTTACAATGGTTTTGGTCATCTGGGGCCTGGAGTTTAAATATGAAAAAAAAATTTAAAATCACCACTTTTAAAAAACGCCAAAAATTTTCCTAAAGGCAAAAAATTTTCCCCTTTTAAATTTGGGCTTTATCTAGGGCTTTTTAAAAAAAAAACCTTTTAATTTCATTAAAAACCCTTTATTGTCAAAGCATAATATGCCCAAAAAAAAGGGGGAAAATTTTCCCTTTTTAAATCATAATCCTTTTTTGGGGTTAAAACTATGGGGTATTTCAATGGAAAAAATTTTACAAATAAAATTTGGAATGGGCCCCAATTTTTTTTATAACAAAAATAATTAAATTTTAAGTTAAAACCCGAAAAATCCTATTTAAATGTATTTAATATTAATAAAAAATATAAAATTTTATAATAAAATATTATTATTATTATATAATTTATGGGATTATATATATAAAATTATATAAATATATTTTTAGTAAAAATATTTAAATTTTTTTTAATAAAATATATATCCCCTAACCCCTTTAAAAAAGCTTTAAATTGCATGAATGGCATTTTTAGAAAAAAGGGTTTCCAATTGCATTTTAAAGGGAAAAAAGGGAAATTTGCTTTTTTCCAAAACCGGGGACCCCAAAACCCCTTAAACCCAAGCTTTAGCAGGTTTAAATTTACATACTAAAATTTAAATGTTTTGCCTCCCCCGGTCAAACGGCTAAAAGCTAATCAACTTCAACTTTTTTCCGTTTGGTCCTCATCTAACTTAGATCGTATATTTTTGTGGAAATCATCGGAGGGAAATTTTTTTTTCATAAATTTTTAAAAATTTAAAAAACCTTGAATAACACGCAAAAAAAGGGAAAAATTTTTTTCCCTTTTTCCAAAAAAAAATTTTTGCGTGAAGTTGAATTACTTTTTGAACACATTTCTGGAAATTTTTAAATTTTGAGCGGTCACCCTTTTTGAAAAAAAAATAAAAAAAATGTGCAAAATCGGTACCATTCGAGCATTTTTTTTAACCCTTTTTTCCCCAAACCCTTTTTACTACCCCCTCGCCCTAAAACGCAACAGGGCTTTTTTTCCTATAAAATATATTGACCCTTAATTTTTTGGGGGAATAAAGTGAAAAACCAAATCTGCTTTTGCACAACATCCCCCCAAATTTAAACTCATAAAAATAAAAACTTTTTTTCTGGGCCCTTTGGCCCTTTCGGGCTGGGCACAGTATTTTGGTTTTGTGGGGGCCAGCTGCCGGCATTGTGCGGGAAACCCCAACCCCTGGGGGTTACCGCCTGAAAGGGACAGACGGTAGCCGTTGTGTGCGGGGTGCCACCTCCGGGTGCGGGGGGGGGGGGGGGGGGGGTTAAGAGGTGAAATGATTAGTTGGATCATTTCATGTCATATTATTTGGATAGGGGGGGCCTATTTTTTTGGGGGCCCCTATTACCAAAAAAAAAATTTTTGGGAAACCCTAAATAAATTCAGTACAAAAATAACATTGGTAACCAAGGGTAATAACAAGCTAATCCACTAATTATCGCTTAATCAACAAATTTATTATTCGTAAAACGGGCCATTAAGTTACTAGGAAAACGCAGCTAATATGTGTTGTGAGATGAGCGAGATATCTATATGAAGTATAATCGAAGACCCCACACCTTGATTCATATAAAATTTACTTCATTCGATACCAACGAATCTAGGGAGCCGTGAATCAATCTCTGCAACTGTTTTTTGCTACTACAGTATTTCTATAGCCTACATTTGATGAATAATAAAAAAATCTTCAAAACGACTGGTCCGAATTGCACACAAATTTGTTATAGTGTCTATAAATTTGGTATTCACATCCAGGAAAATTTGTATTTGTTTTGGAGAGATTTTATTTCTCAAATGTTTTGCCAGCCCGATCTAATGGGGTTTTTGAAATTTTGACACGGAATTTCTCAAAAATGATCGCACCGATTGAACCCAAAAACTATACAGTTCTAAGTTGGATAAGACTTCACGTTAGGCCTATATATAGGTATCCAGAAATTTTAAATTTCATCATTAAACCGGCGACCTATGCGCGGTTTAAAAAAAAAGAAACAGGGCCTAAATGAAAAAGAAACACAAGATCAACTCTAAAAATTTGGGAGGAATTTTTCGCTATCGCTCATCAAATTTATATATAATTATTTTATATATAATATTATAAAATTTTATATAGATATATATATTATATATAAAAAAAATAAATATATATATATTATAATATACTTTTCTTTTTTCCCATTTTCGGGGTTTTTTTTATTTCTGTCTATGGCATGCGGCGGGCCGGCCCCCGCGCCGGGTTTGACAGAATGTTAATTGAACCCCCGGTAAAGATCAAAGCCGGGAAAAATAAATTTGTCCAATAAAAAGTGGCTACTTTCCCCCGTCGGTGTTTGTGGCCTCCCCTATCCTCTTAAGCTGCCCCGCGGGCCTTTTTTTTTGATCTGAAAAGTCCGGCACTTCGCCTACAAGTCTGAGGGGAAAGGCTACCAACGGGACAAAAACCAAATTGTACAAAAAAAAAACGGACCAAACCCCCTCTACTTCTTGACTACTGTACAGAATAAAAAGGGGGAGGTTTGGCCCCAACCCCTTTTAAAATTTTAAATTGCCCAAAACCCTTTGGCCCCCCCCAACCTAAAACCATTACTAAGCCACAAAACCCTTCAAGGGGGGGGAAAACTTTTTTTTTTCAAATGTTGCTCCCCGACCCCACCCAGCTAGTTATAGGGGGGTTGGGAAATGGGGTGAAAATGAAACATAAGGATGATAGAAAAAAGATTTTTCAAAAACCCTTCCCCTTAGGCGGATTTCGAACCCACGCCCAACGTGTTTCAGTTTTACCCCGCTACGAAAATTTGGGCTTGGGCCCCGGGGGGGCCCCAATGGCGCGGAGGGTTTGATTAATGAGAGGGGATATGAATAAAGGGTTCTTGGGTAAGGGGAAGGATAGGGGGAAGGGAACCCCGGTCATGGCCGACTTTTTGTAGGAACCACCCCCGGCCTTACCCTAGACTACAAAGGGAAACTTTTAAAACCCCTTTAAAAGAGGGTTGGCGGCGGGGATCGAACTGAAATGGGTTCGAATTCCCCTCCCCCCCCGGATCCTTTAAGGGTCGGGCCCTCCTCCCCAAACAAATTGGTCTGGCCCAAAAACCCTTTGGCCCACCAAACCTAAAACCATCCCTAACCCCATGGGACTTCAGATGTACACACTTTGTAAAAGCGGGAAACCCAAACCCTTGTTTTTCTTCTGTGCGGGTTGTTCAAGGAATTCAAGTTCAAGGTCAGGTGGTTTTTAGTCCAGTGGGTTATTTGTTCAGGTCAGTTGGTTTTTAGCAGTCGATTTTTAGTACAGTTGATAAATGACCTCGGTGACTGTCGACACGCAAAATGACAATTACATACGAATAACATGTAACATTTTGTGAATGTTCGTTATGTAGGGAAAATATTTTACAGATCCCTTTCCCCTTACATTTTAAAACCTCGACATATGGCCGTAGGAAACCCAGTCGAGGGCTTGAATTTTCCCGGTTTAAACTAAAATTTTCCCCTTTTTGAGGGGGTTTTCCCCCCTGCAGCTAAATATCAATAAAACCGGCGAGTTTAGTGTGCGGTTCGCGAAAAGGGCCCTGCGGGTTTCCCCGAGCGACAGGGGGGGGCCCAACCCCGCCGCGATCCTTAAACCAGGATCTTTCCACCCGGGCTGTCCGGGAACATCACCACCGCCCCTTGCCTTTTATTACCAACAACTCACTTTTTTATTCAATTCTCTTTTCCCCTCTTTTTCTCTTCTTCTCCCTCTCTTCTCATTCCATCCCCCCATCTTTTTTTTCCCTCTATCTCCCCCCCCCCATCCTCTCCCAACTCCCCTTTCTCTTACCCCCCACTTCGCTCTCCTCCCCCTTTCTCTTCTCCCCTTCTCCCCTTCTCTACCTCAAACTCCCTGTTCTCTCTCCCTTTTTTTCTCCCCCCTCTCCCCCTCTCTCCTCTCTCTTTCTCCTCCCCTCCCCTCCCCTTTCCTTCTCCCTCTCTCTCTTCCCTCTCTCTCTCTCTCTCCTTCTCTCACCCCAAAACCCCAAAAACGTCTACAGGTGTACCGGTTCGAGCCCTGTAATACGGGGTTTCTATTAATATCTTTAAATTTCCTCCCCCCCCTCGCTCCAATTCACCCTCTAATTCCAATAGCTCCCTGTTTGGGGGGTTTCGATCCCCTATGGGGGAAAACCAATTTACTGGCCCCAGTTTGGGAAATTTTTTAGATACTTTTTCCCCAAAACCAAATGACGAGAAATACCAATTTACTAAAACCAAAGTCCTTAAAAACCAAACCTTTACTACAAACACAAACCTGGGCTCCCCCCCCCCTTTTTTGGGAAAAGAAAGGGTTTGGACAGGAACCCCATTTCCCGGAAGGGCCGGTTGGGAAACACTGGGGCCCCCACTAAAAATTTTGGGAAATTTTAATAAAAGGACTTTGTTTTAACGGGGGGTGTTGGGGCAAGACCCCGGAACGGTTGTCTACCAGCTATCAACATGTTGACGGGTCAAAGGTGATCGTGTACGGCGTGTTTAAAACATCCGAGTCGGTTATTTGCCGCACTTGATCCAACAATACCTCCTCCAAGTTGTCAACTAGTTCTAGTTGCCTTATGTGAAACTTTTAAAAAAAAGCAACCAAATTTGGGTGCGTTTTTTCCCCCACTCGTGTTCTCATTTGAGGACCTACCCCCAAGGGACGCGAATAGCAACACCGGGGGGTGGGGGAGTTGATAGTCAAGTGAACAAATTATAACACGGCAAACTTGCGCTTCTACTTCATGGAATAACATTTTAGCTATAATCAAGGGTGAACAAGTTCTGGTAGCACTTCGAACTTATATAAGAGAGATGTGAAAGTATTTTGTGTTGGTTTTAATAAGGATTTCATTTTTTATTTTTTAAAGCGTTTTTAGCCCCCAACGATTTTTGAATCGATTTTTTGAACGAGTTTTGGATGAAAATTTTAAAGTGCAAAAAATTACTGGGTAAACCCAAATTTTCCTGGAAATAAAGGCCCTTTGTTGGTGGAAACCCAATTTTAAAATTGAATTGAAACATTTTTCCCACAAAAAAGGTTTTTTCCTCCGTTGAACAATTTTTTAGATGATTATTGAAAAAGGTTATTTTTAAAATTATTTAATGCATTAAAATTTTATTTAAAAAAATTATAAATTTTGTTGTTTTTCACTATTTTAAAATTGTTTTTAATTTTTTTTTAAATTTAATAATTTTTTATATCAATCCAGGAAAAATTTTTTAACGATAAGGATTTAAAACTTAAAATATTTTGAATTTAAAATTTTTTGAATATAATATTTTTTTTTATAAATATAAAGAATAAAAAAATTTTATTAAAAAAATTAAAGATAAGTAAAATTAAAAATTCTAAAAAGATTTTTTTTAAAACAAATTTTTTTAAAATTTTATATATATATATATTTTAATAATAAAAAAAATGATATTTTTAGAGGTATTTTGGGGTCGTTTTTATGTATTTTTTTATTTTTTATTTATTATTTATTTTTTTTTAAATTTTTTAAAAAATTTTTTATTAAACCCCTTTTTTTATTATTTTCTCAAAAAATGAGTCTTTTCAGCCTACTTTTGAACCATATTATATTATTTATATATAATATATTATATATATATATATATATATATATATATATATATATATATATATATATATGTATATATGCCTATGTAGGTGTTGATTGCTCGCTTAACGACCCCACCAAAAGAACTATAGGTTATTTGGGGGTGAACAGGTGATGATGAGATGATAAGTGGAAGGAATTTAACAAAAACCCATGCCTTGTATGAGACTCGAACCCACGCTCAACGCTGACTTGAGTTTCTAAAGTGGTGCCTTAGCTGACAAGTATGGCTGACCAGTATTTCATGTTATTTAAAAAAACGTGTTCGTACGTAAAATATGTATTTATAGGCCTATAATTGTCCTACGTCTCAACTACGTTAGGCTTATAGCAGTAATTTTTCAATGGCCAAATAAAAATATGAATATGAGGAGTAAATATTATGAATAAAATAACAGATTATCGATAAGAAATACAGATCCTCAATTAAATTATTCCAAATGTAGGCCTATAGTAAAAATGAAAATATAAATAAAGATAACTAAACTTATATAATAAGCCTTTGCACATCGATATATATCTAGATAGCTACATCACTGTATCCTGGAAGTCACACATGCTGGTTAGGTTTCTGGATGGGTTCTGGATAAGGTCCTGGATGGGAAAATGTCAACCAAGGCTCACGAATAGAGTTGTGGTAGAAACGATGCGGAGACCATGGAACATAGCGGAGAAGGAAGAGGATCATACAATGTGTGACTTCCAACATACTGTGATATAGCCATCTATAGATAGGCCTACATCAATGTGCAAAGGCTTGTTTAATGTTTATTTGTATTTTTGTTATACATTTAAAATAATTCTATCGAGGATTGACAAAAATCTGTTCTTTTAGTCATAATATTTATTCCTGATATGCGCAGTTTCATTTGGCCCATGAAAGTGACATGATATAAGTCTAACGTAGTTGAAACGTCGGGCAATCAAATATAGATACATATAATTCGTACAAACACGACTTTGATTAGCATACAATGTTAATAATTGTTCATAAAATGAGTCGTGAAAGCTTTCACCATAACATATAGCCTATACATATTACATAGGTCTATAATAGGCCCATATAATATATATATATATATATATATATATATATATATATATATATATATATATATATTATATATATATATATATATGATATTATATATATATATTATATATATATATATATATATATATATATATATATATATATATATATATATATATATATATATATATATATAACATAGAGTAGGAAAAGAGTATTCTCATGTGAGAAGACTTTCTAGTGGTCGATTGCTATCCGATAATCCTTCAAACAACTCTCCGAAACGTGACAATGTCCCTGCAAATGACTACCCTGTGACCCACATATATATAGGCCTACACCAGAAAGCGTACACAATGATTTTGTTGACCCCACCAACAGTTGGGTAATTTGGGAACAGCAGTACACAAACAATATTGACGACTCCATGTCCAAATGAGGATACCGATCAGCGACAACTCGTCCATCTCGAACCATGGAACCCCAATTCCCGACATCCCAACCCTCCATACATACCACTTATTGTTCATCCCTGCCCCCCCCCCCCCCCGCCCCCCGCCGACAGTTCGTGGTCGATGTCGGGGGATGTCACACGGCCATGTTGTGTCGCCATGCCCCTGCCGTCGCCCTGGCAACGGCGGCCCCGGATGTGTCGTCATGGCGACGACCGGGGAGGGTCACCTATCAGCAAGCGAGCCCCCCCCCCCCTCCCCCCGGCCGGGATAATGAGAGGGAGATAAGGGAAGATCGCACGCAGGGGTTGAGCCCTCAGGAGCGGCAGATTAAATGCAATGGATTAGACGGTATTATGTGTCAGATAGTCAGTGGTTGATGGAAGATGAACACCGGTACTAGTACCCAATAAACTATACTTGAAATACCGTGCTAGTGCTAGCTAGCTCCAAGAGACTAGGAGTTTAGTTGAGATAATGTTTACCAAAGAATCTACCTGTCATGGCAACTTGTCCAGCCTTTTTATATTTTGATTGTTGTTAGCCCAAAATACTGCCCCTGCTCATGGGGTGGGCTTCAAAATATGAGACTTATTTCATGGCAAGAGACCGTGATTTTGTTATTATACTATGTTGTCATGGTAGTATAGTTCATCTATCTAGTGAACATGAACCAATCAATGCTCAAGTCTCTTGGCGCTAGCTAGCCCTAGCACGTTATTACACATGGTTTATTATAGATAGGGTCCAGAAATATACCGGGGCATTCATTGTAGACCTAGACCGATTCCTTAGAGCTTGTACTAACTGATCATTAACGAATTGACTTGCTATCACCCTTGGTTATACTTATGTTATTCCCGTACCATAAGTGATGATTAGCTATGAACAAAACTTTTGTTTTCATTAAAATGATGTTTTTGATAATGTACTATAGGCCTACTTCTTCTTCTTTTACTTCCTGCGTTTTTTGGTGTGTATCCTACTTCTTGTAATACCGGTACTTCTTCATTTTCTGTAAATCTAAAATAGTATGAAGTTATATTGCTGTAAGAATTAGGCCTACTATTACGGGGAATTAGTTAGGGCACAGAGACTATATGGTTAGGGTTAGGTGGGTTAGGTTTTGGTCTGCTTGAGTGCTTTCTTCGTGTATTCTGCACAGGTTTAGTTAAAGAAGGTTCACATTGCATCTTCTTCAAAGAAAAAGTCATATTATGATGTTCATTTTGCAATAATTGAAGTTGATGCAGCTCTTGCGTTGGGTCGCAACCCGGCACCTCCACCAAAAACTCAGACAATATTTTATTATTTCATGAGATCAAAGAAATGAGTTAGTTCACGTTTACTCGAGTGGTAAAATTCATTCATGGGCCTTTTTCCGTGGAAGCAATGCATCAATATTAACACTGATGGATTTGTTAATATTGGATTACTTCTAATTATTAAATATCAGTTATTTTAATTATTCTTGTATTTCGAATTTTAATTTCTTGATACATATCGTCAAGGGGTATACCCACCAACAGCGTAACATTTCAAGTGTCTACACGACATATAAACGATCGCAGTGGCTCATGAAGTGACAGTGTCCTTCTACTGACATCGATTCTTCAGAGGAAACTGACTTAGTGATGATAATTAGCCCCGCTTTCTTGGCTAAACCTTCTCATGGAGCGTTCTTCTCCCTTGATATCCGACATGCTGATATCCGCTGCTCGCTGTGACTGTGACGTCACTTCAAGCCGGATATCCGTGTCCAAGGCGGTTTCAAGCAAGCAAATACAAACAGTAATTATGTGCAAGAAACCTGATTGGACCCTTCGAACAAGAATTAGCACAGGTAACGCATGCGCATTGGTTACTCGATGTTGGGTTCATTGGAAGATACATCTCTCTTAAGGCGTCCCCCCAGCCTCGATAGGGCAAAGAGTTCCCGCCAGGGTGATTTCACAGGTATAAACGATCATAAAACTAAAACCGTGCAAGATACAAAATTGACAAATAACTTACGTAGGCCTAATGTGAGCATACCATATTCATAATATTTGTCAAAAATGATTAATTACTTTCAATATTTATACTATAGTAACGTCGCCCCGGTGGCTAAGTCAATTATCGCTAGCGGTAAGAAACTGAAGTCACCGTTGGGCGTGGGTTCGAGTCCCGTATAAGGCATGTTTTTTTTTAAGCGTCCTTTCAACTATCATCTCTTCATCGTTTCATTCTCATCCGCTCATCCGTACTCTCGTAGACCCCTATAACCCAGCTGTTGGTGGGGTCGTTAAGCAACATTGAAAAAAGAAAAAAATATATAGTAACAAAGAAAGAAAGATCTCTTGTTTCTAACATGTAACGGTAACACTCGATATTTTATTGTCGATTTTTACCACACAGCGTATACCGTTATATACAGATAGGCCTACCACGCAAAATTGTGTATGTTTATTACGGATCGCCGGTATTTTAGAAGATGCGCTCATATGAATGGGATGAAGCAGTTTTACTTCAATATCTTGAGAGAGAAAAGCCACTTAGATCGTTTATATGTCACGTTGACACTGAAAGTGTGACGCTGGGAGCAGATTCTCCTTGAATAAAGCGGGTGCATCATTTCTTTCGCAATCCTTATTAGATGAGCGAAGCGAAGATTCCATTTCAGATACTGGAAAATATCAAGCTAGTAATGATGTATTATTTTGTCACTTCTATATCTTGAATTGCTATCGTAACGATGGACTGCTGTGTATTAGGAGTATACAATGTGATGTCACTACAGAATAAATTAGGTCTACACTAGTTCATTTTATATACCGACAGGAAAATAGACATACAAGAATAGAAAATGATTGCTCACTTTTCATACACAATAGAAAAAGGTGTCATTTTCGATTGTTCTTGAGAAAATACAAAAGGTCCTAACCGTGAAAACGGGGTCGTTTTTGATTTTTTTTCAAATCTCAAAAGTCCAAATCCCTTTGCTCTCGAAATCCCTGAAAAAGCCACCGCATATTTTGCCTGTAGTTTCTCCACCCTGGTTGAAGACGTTATTTGCTATACAATGTATCACCTGTTAATAACTGTATTTTAATCTGAAATTTTCCACTCTCTCATAGGTAAGGTTGGGTGGTAGAACGGTCGACTGACCGAACCTCGCCCTTCATGACTGTAATAACATTGTTTTACACAATTAATAAAGACTTTCTACTTGCATAAGATTACTCTGTGTCTGGCACTGACGCTATAATGTGCAACCACACCGTGGAATCAGGCAATGACGGGCACACAAGTCCCACAGCCCTTATCCTGCTTTTAATCAGCAGTAGAATCAAAAGTTCCATTACCCCCCCCCCCCCCCCCCCCCGCCCCCTAGAGCCCTGTCAGGGGATGCTACTAATTGGCTGTTCTTTCTCACGGCTACATGGTGTTTGGAAAGTCACGGCTTTTTCTTTTTATTCACGATACTTTTCAGTCGTCTATTCGACACTAAAAGTAACTACAGAATGCACTTCGTAATCCCAATATGGCCGTCGAAATGTATGTTACAAATAAACGCTCAACAATGTGATATTTGTGATATAACAATGATACTGTTGAGATGTGCGCGCGCACTATTTTGAGACTTTTTTCACAAGTTAAACTTTTCAAAACTGACAGCGTAACTGTTATTTTACTGTCGAATATACTTGCATATAAGTTGGGACTTTTATCGCCATTTCAATTAGATTTACAGCACTTTGGAGAAAACGCGCTGCACAGGTCACAGGGAAATTTAGGAATAATTGTAATAAAACTAGGCATGCGTTTGAGTAATTACCTAAATTGTTACCATAGTGTTTTGGGGAAACTTGTGTGAGACACTTTTGCGAAAAATCATTACGAGATATGGAAAAAATTTCTTTGGATATAAGGTATAAAACTGGGAAAAAATCATCAGGGTACTTCATTAGAAAATTCTGAATTTACAGACAAGAGTACATGCCATCATCATAAAGTCTACACAATGAGTGATAAAGTAGGAATAAGAAGGCTTAATTGGCAAAAACATGGCCGAGTTATAGCCCAAATCACCGAAGCGGTTTCATGCTATATCCAGTATTTAACCTACTATTCGGCAGAAAATGTTGCAAGTAGGCCCTATATACAATGTCAGTGGTAAACAGTGGGACTCAAAGTCACAAATTAAAGCGCAACAATGACATTCATTCAATACGTTACATTGTTGACAGTTTATTGTAACCATTCGTCGGTTATACGGTATTTAGAACATTACGTTGTTACTTCGAATATGAAGTTATAGGACATGAAAGTGTGAGAACGTGGAGAATATCAATACAAGAAATATTTCCGAGTTCTCTTATACCACCCCATTGTTACCCCCCCCCCCCCCCCCCCCCCCAGTCATCAAGTTGATATTTCCGGCTTGCGACTCGCGCTTCCAGCTGACTTGAGAGAAAGTGACGGGAAACCGTGGAGTGGAGTGACAGGATATCTCGGACAGGTTCGAGTCAAGAGCTCGCTCAATCATTAGACCTTGTTTACAGGCCGCTAGCTGATGCCAGCCACAATAAGGGAACTCTAGTCAAAAGAAAAATATTTCGTTCATTAACAATATTATATACAGTTTCACTACAATAACACGTTCATATATATATATATATATATATATATATATATGTGTGTGTGTGTGTGTGTGATCATTTAACTTCTTGGATACGATCCAATATCGAGAAATGTGGGATATTTTAGCCATGGCATGGAATATACGTCTCGACCGGGAAGAGACGTATCTTTTATGACATGGCTAAAATATCCCATATATATACATATATATATATATATATATATATATATATATATATATATATATATATATACACTGGCGTCGGAACCGGGGGGGGCAGGGGGGGCAATGCCCCCCCCAACTTTTGGCCAAGGGGGGGCAAGGGGGGGCAAGAAAAAGGTCTTGCAAGACACAATTTGAAAAGGCGAGAACCAGAAAAGACGAAAAAAAGAAGGAAGAGAGAAGGAATGAGGAAGAAAAAAAAGAAAGAGAAGAAAGGAAAGATGTAGGCCTATGTAGATAGATAAAATCGTACATATATTCATATTTCACATTGCATAGAAAATCAAATATCGGGTGGGCACCTTCAGTTTTAGGAGAAAATTGATTTTTGCATCTAAATCTCATCTGAAACACGTTGAACCATATTAAAAAAGGTGTAATTCGAGGGAATTTGATGTACTGTATCGAAATGACAGCTCTGATGCGTAGTTTATGAGTTAGCAGAAATCAATAAACAACCCTATATGTTTTTTCCAGATATAAATTATGCATTAACATTTTTGTAAATTTTGTGAATTTCCAAAATTCCAACAGTCGTAACAATGACAATAAAGTGTAATGAAGAAAGGAAACTTCCAATAAGGGTCATTCCTAGGGTTGGGCAAAGAGCGGGACTGCCAGGGGCGTCAAATTTAAGGGGCGCAATCGGCGCACATTTGTTACATTCTATTAATAATATTCCATAAAACATATACTATTTTACTTATGCATTATTGGGTGGAGTAAATTCGAACAGCATTGTAATCGAATGATAGATTAATTTAGCGTATTATTTTCTTGGATCAGCCATTCAGCAAAACAAGCTACTTTTTACCACTCTGAAGAATTCATGAATTCCAGAAATGTCGTGTAGTTCCTAAACCCGTAGAATCGTATTTAAAAAGATGCATTTTTGAAAATTTCCCTGCGGGGCTTGATTCCTTCCTCACTTGCATTCACTTTCACTATGGGCATACAGTTTTTGGGGCTCATAATTGAGTCCTTGCCCGTGGCGCGAAAATGAGCCAGGACGACCCTGCAGTTAAAATAACTATGATTGGCAAATATCAGTTGGGCACCTCTAGTTCTTCAGAACAATTATTTTTGTCGTCTAAATCATTTCTGAAACACGTTAAATCGTGTTAAAAAAGGGGTAATTTAAAAAAATTCCCTGCGAGGCCAGAAGGGGTCCTTCCCCCCTTGCCCTCCGCGGGTCGCAGACTTCGCGTTAACTGGCCTTTGTACAACTGTTCTAATATGGCACTTTCTTTTCCAAACTGAGATCCCTCCCCCCCCCCCCCCCATCTTGATATTTTCAGTATTTTTACCTTCTATCCTGAAAAATACTAAATGTTATTGTATATGTGGCACCCCACACTTCCTTCCTGCGTGGGTCGCGATTGTTGAGTTTGCCCCCCCCAACTTTGAAAACGTTCCGACGCCCCTGTATATATATATATATATATATATATATATATATATGTATATATATATATATATATATATATATATATATATATATATATATATATATATATATATATATATATATATATATATATATATATATGTGTGTGTGTGTGTGTATATATGGGGTATGTATACCCTGGCATTACACATGTCAATTAATGAATAAATAATACTTTATTAAATTCATTATATAATTATATTATATCATTTTTTTTCTAACCCATTTCCCACGTAAATTTCAATCCACTTGTTTTCTATTTGTGTACCATTTTTAAAGCTATATTGTGATTTCATTTTTACGTTTCTGTTTCTGACAAACGTTCATTTTGTACCTGTTTTAAAATAATAATAATTCGAATAGATACAACAACAAAAATACGAGGGATAGTTATTATTACAACGAGTGTTGCTATTACAAAATATTTGAATTGTGTCATTTATTTTGCCGCTGTTAACTGTTCTACATAGCATGCATCAATTCTATAGAAATATGAATGTTTTTATATCGATTTTTACAATCGAGTATATAGTACTGATATTCAAGTGGATTCTTCTACGAAGATGTAATATACAAATATGATGAATGTAAATATCGGTAGACACTCGCTTGGAATATAGTATAATGAACACTGCATGTGGTAGGTTCAACTGGATATTTCCAATGCTAACGATAAATCTGAAACGGATAAGGAATAATAGTGAATAAACCTCATTTATTTAATTTGTTATCGGAGTATTTTATATTATCGTACTACACAAATCAGTATAATTCTCAGGATTATATTGTGAAATAGCTGTGATTTTAAAATAATCAGGACATTTTTTTTTCAAAGAGAAATACATCACCCACACTCATAAATGTATGCGAATTTGAAAAGATGCTTCATTACTAGTCAATACTACTCAATCCAAGTCCTTTAGTCTCTTGGAGCTAGCCAGGTCTAGAATGGGTCCTGACAAACATGTTTCCGAAAGAAACTACATGTACCATTTGTTTACAAAATGCACGAATCAAATCACAAACAAGACAACTATTTTTAATCCGATGAATGGATGAAACGATGAAAGCCATTATGTTGTTTATTATATTTATTAGTCAATAGGTCTATAATATGAAAAATAAAAGGTTCAATTCGGTCGAGCGAGAGCAATCACGACAAAGCCTTGTAGAATGTAGATTTTGTTTTTCCATCTGTCTGTTTTGTTTTTGTGCCGCCGATGTTTGTTTTTGACACGGAGCTAGCGCCGGCGCTTGTAAACAGAGCACGGCAGGAAACACAAGCCTCGTTCAAAGCTTGGGAAATAGAAAAGACGGAAAGCACGTTTCAACGTTTCATTCAAACAAAAGAGAAGTTAATTAAAATAAATTTTAAAAAATTCGATCGCCTTCAGCTGTAAAAATCGTCACGATTGAAGTTTATTTAAGCATTTTTTTTTACAAGTTTTTAAGCAATTACAATTTTAAAATGGGTGGATGGTATTTTTATATTACTGCTGTGTATGGTCAGTCATAATTTGCTTTTCTATAACGGACAGGCCCAATAGAAAACAAATGGAACTATAATAATAGAACAATAGAGAACAAACTAAAACTGCACATCATAATTTCCAGTCTCACATTTTTTCCCATTCGATATCCCCGATTCAATAGTTACTATTCGATTTGAAATCGATTGAAAATCTCGATATATCTCGATCGATATCGATTGTAATTTCCATCTAGAACGGCAACTCTCCTATAAACCTCATGCCACCACCATCATGCTATATTATACTGGCACTGGTAGCCCACTGGTCCATGAGGGCAGATCGGGCATCGGTTCGATTCCCGTCACCGTCCATCTTGACAGTGATTTGTTCGTAGTTTTTCTCTGTTGGTGAATGTGTGGATGGTTCCCACAACTTAGGTCACGACCGCTTCCTTCACACTACCTAACAAACCTTCCTATCAACATCTCATGAATCATTAATCCGACGCCAATATATCTTAGTTATCATTATAGTACGTCGCAATACACAATATAATAACATAAATAGATCAAGATTTAATTATTACATGGGTATTTAATATGTTTGTGATACAGATTTGCGTAAATGCAAGGAACGATTTTGATATTTCCTCAAGTTTCATGTTGTATATAACTTATCTACTTCGCCGAACATAAGCTTCGTATATCTACGAATTCGGACACGAAAGTTTCTCAAGTCGCGGTTTCTAGCGGCATAGAAACAAACACCCCCCACGGCATCTTGGATACCGCAAAACAAACCCTCTCTCCTGGCGCGCGGTGGCTCAGCCGATAAGACAGAGTGTTGTTCTCTCGACTGAGCACATGGAAATGCCTACGGGGGCGACGTAAGTGAAACTTGCACGAGTACACTGGCGGACAGAAGCAAAATCGCTGCTCGGTAAAACGACTCGGAGAAATAGCGATTAGGTACACTCAGATGATGATGATTATTGTTTGCTCAAGGTGGTGCGCGTGCGCGGTGCTTATAAAAATAGAGAAATTCATCTTTACTATTTTTTTCTTCATCACGAACAAGTGTATTGGAATAAAAAGTATATCAAACCCAAGATAATTTTATGCTCTTTAATTATTATGGCATTCTATTTCTGTGAATTCAATCAGTTTCAAGATAATATACGTCCATGAATTTTATCACATTCTTGATATTTATTGACGTATTATCTTAAAACTGATTAAATTCACAGAAATAGAATGTCCTAATAATTAAAGAGCATAAAATTTTCTTGGGTTTGATATACTTTTTATTCAAATACACTTGTTCGTGATGAAGAAAAAAGATATAGTAATTATGCATTTCTCTATTTTCAAGCACCGTGCATGCACCGCCTTGACGACCCCACCAACAGCTAGGTTATACGGGGGTACGAATGACCAGGTGATTATGGAACTATGAAGTGATGATAATGAAAGGACGATCACAAATCCCATGCCTTATGCGGGATTCGAACCCACGCCCAACGAGGTATACTCAGTGAGGGTTAAGCTGAGAAAGACGCTTTTTATAGATAGTTATATATTAATTCGATCTTTTGAGAATATTAGGTTCACATTCTAAGCGATTGTATGATGTTGAATGTTCATTTATATAAACTAGGAAAACGCCATATGCGTTGTTAGACGAGCGGATAGTAATACTATGGGTAGTAATGGTTAAGAACTGCTTCGAGTGGTACCAATTTAGCACATTTTATTTTTTTTTCTTCAAAATGGCTGACCCGATCAAGCTGACAATTTTTAGAAATGTGTATCAAAATGTAATTCAACTTCACGCAAAATTTCATTTTTTTGGGAAAATAAAATATTTTCTTTTTTTTCCGCCATGTCATTCTAATGGGTATTTTTGAAATTTCTAAAATTCATAAAAAAAGTTACAACCCGATAATGCCACAAAACTATACAGATCTAAGTTAGATGAGGAACCGTATTGAAAAAAAGTTTGAAGTTGATAGCTGTAGCCGTTTGACCTGTGGAGAACCGACAAAAAAAACTTGGAAAAAAAAAAAAAAAACGAACAACAATTCTTTCAGTATGTCAAATTGAATCCTCGCTAAAGCTCGTCCAACAAAAATGCTATTTGAAACTTGCATAGATACTTGATCTGTCCACACTTTGTATTGTTTAAGTTACAAGAACCTATGACAAATCTGGAATAATTGTCAATATAGGCGATTTGAACGTGAACTAAAATAAGTACTCTATCACGAAACTTGACCATCTATTAAGTAGGCCATATACACCTTATCAAAGTGCTTTAAATTGTACAGACATAACGTAATTGAGATGTACTTTATACAACAGTCCCAACATCCTACAATAACCTACAATATAAACTTTGTTGTATGTTGTTACTTGTATATAGGTTCATCGGGACAGTAAACATTATTTGGCCTGCTATTGCTAGCAGAGGCCGTAGAACTGATGGGTCAAGTCTAGTTCTCTCTACAGTAATTTGACAATACATGGAGAGCAACCACATTACCAGCTGTGGTGAGAATTATTGTACTAAACCCAACTGACCTGAACTTCGACTTCTTGAGTAATCTGTACAGAAGTTCAAGTGGGAGGTTTGGCTCCTCCCTTCAGAAATTTCACTGAACACAAACCTTACCCACCTAACCATAACCATCAGTAGAGCATATAGAACATTCAATGAGTGGGAACAATTTGTAAAGGGGAGGAGTCAAAGCCCTCAATTTCACTTCTGTACAGGTTGCTCAAGGAATAGAAGTTTAGGCCAGTTGGTTTTTAGGTCAGTTGGACTTTAGTACAGTTGGTGTTTAGTACAGTTGCCCGATCTCCTCGCTCGTCGATGGCAATGAACACTCTACTGACGGCCGGGAGTGTACACAGACGTTCGTGCTCGATTTCTTCTCAACCGACTGCCTAATGACTTGGCAAACACACAACTAATGTACCTTCATTCAGGGCTTAAGGCAAACACATTCAAGATGTTATCTGCGGCCCTTGTTTCATGTGATTTATCCGTTTCGCTTGTATGACGACACGCCATGTTTAACGACGCGTCAACGGCGAGACGTCGTTGACGCGTCGTTATCTGCGGCCCTTGTTCCATGTGATGGATCCATTTCACTTGTACGACGACGCGCCATGTTTAACGACACGTCAATGGCGAGATGCCGATACGTCGTTGACGGGATGTTATCTCCGGCTCTTGTTCCATGTGATTAATCTTTTTCACTTGTACGACGACACGCTATGTTTAACGACGCATCAACGAGACCGGGGTTCGACTACCGTCATGGGCGACCATCTTGAGGTGCATCGTGGTTTTCCACAGTCGTTAAAGTGAACGCTGGGGCGGTTAAGAATGCATGGGAAAAGATTTATCAGAATTTATCAGTTGTTTGGTGATTGAAAAACTTGAACGGTGAGACATCAACAATATACGGAGGAAAAACACAGATAATTCCAATACCTTCAAAATGACTGAAATAAAATTATTGGTTTTGGTATTCTCAACATTTTCACGTGGGTACACAGCTGAAACTATGTTTGGTTCTATAGGCCGGCATCTACCTGTGACAATACAACATGAGTTCAACTGAGTTATGGACAGTTTCTATTAATATCACCTTGAAGGAATAAAGACGCCTGCGTTTCCTCCATGTTATATATACAGTTATGGTATCTCACATTCAAAAGTTACCACCATAAAACTATAACCCACTTTCATGCGCTCTCAAGGGAAACCTAACCCACGAGTATAACGTTTTCAGCGCTGATGTGACGTATGAACGATCGCAGTGACGTTCCCGATCAACACATTGTAGTGAAACTGCTTCACAACATTCAGAGGAGTATCTTCTGGAATACTCTCGATCCATAATAAACATTCATAATAGGCCTATGTTACGTGTTATTTACATGTAACGGTACGCGGTGAGGTAAAACTCGATGGCAAAAATATCGAGTGTTACTGTTACATACAACTGATCTTTCCACCTTTGATAAATTTGAGTAATCATTTTCGACAAATATTGCCTGTATCTGTATTGATGACGTATTGTGTGATATTGTATCTTGCACTGTTCCAGTATTATGAGTATTCATTACCGCGAGCCGCCCTCGGTAGCTCGGTCAGCTGAGGCACCGCTTCAGAAACTGAAGTGACCGTTGGGCGTGGGTTCGAGTCTCGCATAAGGCGTGGGTTTTTGTAAAAGTCATCACTTCATCGTTTCATTATCATCTGCTCATTCGTACCCCCGTATAACCTAGCTGTTGGTGGGGTCATTGAGCAAACAATAATCATCAATATAACCGTGAAATCACCCTGGCGGGAACCTTGTGCCCTATGGAGAGTGGGGACGCCTTAAGTCATGACCTTCTCCTGCCCGTTATGTCAGGACTCAATAGAATTAGAACAGCTATTCACTCAATGAATTAGCCCTATACATTGGTCGGAAGAATACAATAAAATGAAAAGAAAAGAAATAAAAAACGTCGATAAATGAAGTCGGCATCTTTTGAATCGAGATACGGCCATGAAGTGTTGTATGGAATGGAAACACGGACAAAATCCCGGATAACCTAGCTGTTGGTGGGGTCGTCAGGCACACATTCACCATGGTCACCGAACACATGATCACCCAAACTTCACGATTCACTGCCATGTATATTATAGGCCTATAGTTGTTGCGCCCCCCAAACCAACTAGCCAATAGCCTATTGTAGGCCATATCGCTGTCAGGGCTAGATTTGTGAATTAAAATGAACCGGAACGCACCTTAAAGTGAGCCAACCCCCCCCCCCCCAACCTCCAACCAATACAATATTATCAAACAGATTAATCAGATAAAACAGATTAATCAATTTGGCCTTAAAACGTATTCAAAAAAATGTATTCGAAATTATTTTCATCTTGATTGAACGCCAATTATTTATAGCAAATTATATTGAGAAAACATTCTCAGAATGGGAAAATATTTACAGACCTGTAAAAATTATATTGCATGCGAAAAGTGGATTGATTTTACATCATTTTGAAACTGGAACGTGCGTAGGGCCTGCCGGTATCAAAACAGGAACCGGAACTCTGTTCCGGTGCGTTCCGGCACAAATTAACTCATATCGCTATGGAATATATTTAATTATTTTTATATATATTTACTGGGTTTAACAACGGCGGCGGATGGCGTCGGATGGATGATTAATGAGAAGATGGGATGATGAGATGAAGGTTCTTGGGTCATGGGAAGGAAGCGGTCGTGGTCTATATTGTGGAAACCATCCCGGCATTAATCTACACTACAGAGGGGAACCACAAAAATACCCTCTGAAGACGGACGGCGGCGGGGATCGAACCGGGTCCGAAATTCTCCTCGCCTCTCGGATCACACGAGCGAGTGCGTTAACCAGTGCGCTGATAATCACAAACAAACAGTAAAAGGGCATTACGTACAAATCATTCCGTACATACCTAATGCTATGAGGGTGAGGTTTGAGTTTCTCTGTAACTAGATAAATGTATCAAATAATCTTTTTTTTTTAAATACCATCGTAACTTGATACAGAATCATTGTTCCCCTATTAATTAGACGAGCTTTAGCGAGGATTCAATTCGACATACTGAAAAAAATTGGTGTTCGTTTTTATGTTTTATGTTTTTTTGTCGGTTCTCCACAGGTCAAACGGCTACATCTATCAACCTCAAACTTGTTTCAATATGGTTCCTCATCTAACTTAGATCTGTATAGTTTTGTGGCATTATCGGGGAGTAACTTTTTTTTATGAATTTAAGAATTTCAAAAATTCCCATTAGAATAACATGGCGGAAGAAAAGAAAATATTTTTACTCTCCAAAAAAAAAGAATTTTGCGTGAAGTTGAATTACATTTTGGTACACATTTCTAAAAAATTTCAGCGTGATCGGGTCAGCCATTTTGAAGAAAAAACATAAAATGTACTAAATTTGTACCACTCGAAGCAGTTTTTACCCATTTTTACCCATACTATTACCATCCGCTCGTCTAACAACGCATATATGGCGTTTTCCTAGTAAGGCTAAGAATGAAAGTGAGATCATTCATACGGGGCACCACAAGTCATTGTATTATTATTTTAAATTGAAAGCAATGAACTTTGACACCAGGTCTACGCTGTCTGTGACCACACTTCTTCGCCGCAGATAAAAGTCTTCTCAAAATGAGACTAATATTTAATAGATGATATTTATTCATCTTTCTCCTATTAATGGGCCATTGTTTTACTAAGGAAAATATCTAATATTGTTTCATTTCATAACCGTCCTGTCGATTGTTCTCGAAGTTTTGTTCCACAATTCTTACAAGTTTTACGATACACGCCGGATGTTTATCACTTCAATGAGAACAAACAGACCAACGATTAGGACAATATTGTTGGTATGTTCCATTTCTGATTGCCTACAACTTCAGTGAGGCCTTAAGGGGATTCATGCATGGTGGATATAAAAATAGAGAAACGAACCATTAATTTTTTTTCCATGTTCAAAAACCAGTGCAATTGAATGAAAATTTCGCATCTCCAAGCCAATGTTATGCTCTTTAATTAGATGAGCGCAGCGAAGATTTTCACTCAAGTCTTACGGAGCTTTGTCTGTGCGTTTTTTTTTTTTTTTTTTGTAAACACTGCACAGGTCGCAGGGTTTGACCGATCGACATGGAACTTTTTTTTTAATATGCAAACTTACCAACTTAGAACTGTATAGTTTTGAGGTCTAATCGGTTGGACCATTTTTGAGAAACATCATTTAGAAGTTTCTAAAAAACCCCATAAGATTTGGCTGGGCGGAAAAAAATTGAAAAAAAAAATCTCTTCAATATGATTCAAATTTTCCACAAATGTGATCACAAGAATAATATATGAATAAAAATTTGGTTTGATATTCGGGCCAGCCGTTTTAGAGAAAATAATATAATAAATGTATTTTATTCATCGGAAAGATAGAAATATTAGTTGAAAATGTTGCATTGTCGAAGTCACGGCTTTCTAGATTCATTGACATCGGATGAAGTTCATTTCAAATGATCAAGGTTTGTAGAGTTTTCGATTATACTTTATATAGACATCTCGCTCATCGTACAAACGCACATCCTGCGTTTTCCTAGTTAATATGGCATTCTATTTCAGCGAATTCAATCAGTTTCAACTTTCAAGACAATACGTCAATGAATAAAGATATGTGATGAAATTCATTGACGTATTATCTCAAAACTGATTGAATTCACAACATAAAATGGCATATAAATTAAAGAGCATAAAATTATCTTGGAGAAGTGAACTTTTCATTCAATTATACTGGTTTTTGAAAACGGAAAAAATAGTCAAGATAAATCTCTCGATTTGTGTAAGCACCGTGCAAGCACCCTCATAACGCATAATTCACAGTTTTATTACATCGGCCTACAAAAGTGATTGAAGAATCATTTTACTCCCGCCACATACGATCGAAAGTTTATATTACCAAAGGGTAGTTCATGAAAATTGATTGTCAATTTTCAATTGACAATTGAAAATTGACAAAAATAATCGTTATCGTAACCGAGATTCAATATTTCTGAGAAAACATCTGGCCTAGTCAATGAAGCGTAACAGTTTCAACCTTTCGTGTAGACTTCATTCTTCCGCTATTATTCAACCTGGCTGAAATCATATAAGATGTAACCATAGTGTATTCAAAATATATTCATTCTTTCATCTTTTAAATTTGATCCGTAATTCCTGTTCATTTCCACGTTCCATTTTCAACTATATTCACTACGGTATAAGAATTCATCGCTTCAGAAACTGCAGTCAACGTTGTGCTCTATAGAGTATCCAGAGTCCGTGCTCCAGATGCTCCAGAGTGCTGCAGAATAATCTGGAGATATCTCTAGTGATCCAGAGTGCACCAGAATAGTCTAGAGTGGTCCAGAGTGGTCCAGAGTGTTCTAGAGTGGTTCAGAGTGGTCCAGAGTGTTCTAGAGTGGTTCAGAGTGTCCAGATTGTTCTAGAGTGGTCCAGAGTGGTCCAGAGTGGTCGAGAGTGGTCGAGAGTGGTCCAGAGTGATCCAGAGTGATCCGGAGTGCTCCAGAAGGAAAGAGAAATTCTCCAGAGTGGTCCCGAGTGATTTCCCGGGGGCTCCAGGTGAACGAAGTGCTCCAGGTGAAAGAGAGTGGTTTCCAAATGTCCAAGTTTTTCCAGATGGTCGAGAGTGAAAGAGAATGCCCAAAAAGTTATCCAGATTTAAAAGAGAGTGGCCCTAAATTCTAGGGGGGTCCAGGGTTTTTCAAGTGGGTTTAAGTGATCCAGGTTGGGCCAGAGTGTTTCCCGAGTGCCCAAGGAAATGGTCCGAGTTGGGGGATGTGTTTTTTCCCGGGCAGCCGACAGGGGGGAAAACAGATCGTGTCGGCCGACCGAGCTACCGTGCGATACGACAAGACAACCTATCTACACCTGAGGGCGAACCTTCCACAGGTTTCCGGGACAAACCTTTCCCCCCCTCAATAAAGTTTTGAATTTTTGAATATGGCAGGCCCCAAATCGGAAATACTTATTTTATGTCGCTGGGGGGAATATTTAAATTTTTTAGAGGGGAAATTTAGTTTTTTTAATAATTATAACTTAGGGTTTTTCGGGGAAACGGGGAAAAAAATTAAAATGACAATAGAAAAAAGTAAAAATGAGCTTTTTATGTTTTTTTAAAGAGACAATAAAAATTTTTTATAGACCTTTTGTATAATAATAATAAAAAAAAAAGGAAAAAAGGGGTGTGGGGCCTTAAAAATATACTTTTTTATATATATTATATATATATATATATATATTAAAACTTCACAATCATTGAACTTCTTTGGGAACATCCAAAACGGAAAAATATGGGGGTTTTCTAGCCCTGTCATAAAAGATGCATTTTAAAATTATATTTTCTATATAATATTTTTATTTTAAATTTAAAATTAAATATTTTAAAAAAAAATATATTGGTATTTCTTTATTTGAAAGCCTTGGAAAAAATTTTAAACCTTTCCATTCAATATAAGTAAAAATTTTTTTCAGGTGAAGGCGAAGACGGGGGTCCCTTTTAAAAACCCCGGTAAAAGGAAATTTTTACCCCCTGGGGCAAGAAGGGCCTTTTTTTCAAACTCCGGTAAAAAAATAAAACCTTAATTAATTTTTAATTTTCTCTTCTTTTTATTTGTTATACAATTACCCAAAAAAAAGAGTTTTCTTCTTTTCTTGATTTTTTTTTAGAAATTTAAAATATATAATTTGGGGGTTTTTTTATTATTTTTTTAAAAAAATATTATATAAAATTTTTTTTATATAATTTTAATTTTATTAATCTAAAAAAATATATATAATATTATATTGTAGCGTGGCCTTTTTAGACCGGGGAAGATATAAAGAAAATTGGCACTTTTTTTTGGGGAGGGCCCCCCCTTGGGGACAAAGGCTCTAAGGAAAAGGGCCAAATTTGGGTTTTTGCGTTTTTGGCTGTAAAAGTTCAGCCATCTTCAGGGGTTTGTCGATGGTTTTGGTAGCCCCCCCCAAAATATATATATAAATAAAATTATATATATAATTAATATAATTTAAAAATATATATATAGATATAAAATTTAATATATACAATTTTATTTATTTTATAATTTTTTATATTTATTATTTATGTTTTATTCTTTATCGTGAAAATTTAAAAACATTATTTAAAAAATTAAATTTTTTCTTTAAAATTTAAATTCAAAATAAAATGAATCATGTTTGAGTCGTGGAAATTTTTAAAAATTCTCTCTCTCTCTCATTTTCCTCTCCCTCCCCTCTCCTCTCCTTTTCTCCTCTCTCTCTCCTCTTTTTTTTTAAAATTTTATATTATATAAAAATTTTATCTTTTATATATATAATAAAAAAATAATATATATATTAAAATATATAAAATTTTAAAATATGTTTGTTTTTTGTTTTTTTTGTTTCGCCGGTGTGTATAGCGGCGTAGGCCCTCGGGACCCGGGGCCTATTTAAAAAGTACAAAAACATCATTAAATGTTAAAAACATGCTGTGAACTGAATATCTACATTGATACAATATAGTAGAGTAACAAAACACTATTTCAAATTGACAGTGACCTGTGTTGAAATGACCCGATTGACTAAACTCGCATCTCGGGGACTGGAGGAGGTCGTGAGCGTGAGCCGTGGCTCCACCGGTCCGACCGAGGAGCGTGGGGACGACTGGCGGCGATCGACGCGCTGCTCTCCGCCAGACGGAGCCGTCGACAGACCCCGCTGCAGCCGCCAGTCGTCGGGTTATTGGTTGGTTAGTGTAGTTAGAGCCAGTTTTACGAATCTTAGTTGAGTACTAATCCGCTAATTATTAGTTGAAAGTACGAAAATAGTATTAAAGTAAACCCCCCCTATAACATTAATTTTGCTACCCATTAACTTTCAATTTTTAAAAACCCGGGGCCCCAGTGTAGTTGGTGTTTAGTTTTGGGAAAGGGGTTTAAAGGTTTTTAAAAATGAAAGGGGGGCGTTTGAAAGCGGAAACCATTTTTTCGCCTTGTTTTATGTCCGTGGACTTTTTTTTTTTTGATCGTGGGTTATAAAATAAGAAATTATCTTTTATTTTATTTTTTTTTATAAACAAAAACCATTGTAATTGGAATGAAAAGTTCACATCACAAGATAATGCTATTCCTTTGATTTATGACCCTTCGAATTCCCAAACAGGGTTTTAAAATAATATTTCCCTTTAATTAAAAATGTGATGAAAATTTATCGACGTATTTTCTCCCCAAAAAAGACGGGAATTTTCCCCCAAAAAAATGTCATATTATTGAAACAACAATTATTTTGGAGATTTGAACTTTTATTTAAATTTGATTTGGGTTTTTTAAAATGGGAAAAAAAAGATAAAAATAAAATTTTTTTATTTTTAAAAAACACCGTGCACGCAACCCCCCAAAGAAAGAATTGACCCGCGACTACGTCTATTGGCGTCCGTGAATAAATAAAGGGGAAAGAAGGGATAAACCCGAAAGGGGGTTTTTTTTAGGTGTTTTTTTTATAGTGGGAAGGATTGGGCATGGCCCTGTTTTCAGGGAACCTCCCAATCGACCTGAACCCACAGAGGGGAAAACCCCGAATTTAACCCTGTCAGGGTTTTTCGCCCCCCGGGGGGTAATCGAGCCCCTGTCTTCTGAATGACGGTTCAAGTATTAACCACTCGGGGCCCCGTCCAAATTCAAAATATACTCTGCCATAGTTGTCCCAAAGTTTGGGATGTTTTTAAGCAATTGGGGGGAGGGGGAGAAAGACCAGAAAAATGGAAAAGCCGGGGTTGGGCCCCAAATCCCCCCCCAAATATACGCTGTTTTTTGTTGTTGGGCGGGAAGGCCCCAAACCCCCTAACAACCAAACTAAAATGACTTAGAAACCCGGGATTACAACCCTCCCGTTAGCCTTTATCTGCGATTGTAAAAAAAAATAGCAGGGGGGAAAAATTTAATTGGGTAACTTTTTAAAATTCCGTTTGCTTTCCCCTTTTTGTTTTTGTTTGAACACCCCCAAAATCGTCTTTAAACCCTCCCTGAACTTTTTTTTAACAAATTATCCCAATTGGGCCCCGGTTTCCATTTGAGGGCCCCAATCGTGGGCATTTTGGGAACCCTTTAAATTTTAAAACCCCCTAAATTTGGGGGGGCGCAAATTAAAAAAAACCTTCCAATCTACCAATTTTTCCCTGTTTTTTGTTTTTTTGGGTTTTTTTTGGACCACCGTTTTTGGTAAATTCGAACCATCCAAATAAAAAAAATTTTTTTTAAAAGCCCTTTCCACGGCTTTTTAGTTTTTGGGGTTTAAATCGGTTGGAATTTTCGAAAATTTATTAAAAAAGTTCCCCCGAAAACCCCCCTTTTGGGGGGCCCCCTTTAAATTAAACTTCCCCTTTTAAATTCCCTTTTTTCCTTTTGTAAAACAAAAAATTAATAACCTAACCTATTGAAAATTTTTAAAATTTTAAACCAAAGGGGGCCCTTTCCCAAAAAAATTTTGGGGGCCTTACCGTTTTTATTCACGAATTAAAAAAAAATTAAACTTTCCAGCTAAAATTTTTGGTTTTTTTTGGGGGTTTGTTGGTTTAGGATCAATCGAGATTTAGATCGGAAAGAAAGTTTTCGAAATTTTTTCCTTCCCTTTATTTTTTCCAAAACTTGGGCCCTTTTTGAAAACCCATTTTGGTTTCCTTTTTAAAAAAAAAAACCCTAAAATTTATCCCAAAAAAGGGAAAAAAGAAAAAGCCCCAAATTAATTTTTAAAAACAGGAAAATTTCCTGGCCCATTTAAATTTTTTTTATGGTTTTCCCCCCCGGCCTTTTCCCAAAAATAATTTTGTAAAGTTTTTTATTATCGAATAAAAGATACCTCTAAGGGAAAAAAGGGTTTCATGTAAATTCCCGGAAAATTTGTGGTTTTAAAAATTTAATATGACACGGAAGGTTTTCCCCCTTTTGGTAGGATTCCTCTGAAACGCCCTTTCTGGTTTTTTTAACTATTCCTCCCCTTAAAACTAATAAAAGACCCCGAAAAGGAAATTTGGCCTATATTTTTTTTATAAATTTTTTCCCACGCCCGTTTTTTAAAAAAAAGGGGATTTTTAAAGGGGGGAAAGGATGCTATTTTAAAATTAATTTTTGGAAAATTTTTGGAAAATTTAAGTTAATTCTTTATGAGAAAAGGGTGTTTAAAAAGCCGTTCCTGGTTTTTGAAACCCTTTTGGAGGGAAACCCTTTTCCCCCGGTTTAGGGAAATACAGGGGAAAACCCCCGAAAAAAGGGGAAATTTTGGGGCCTTAAATTTTTTTTTTATTTTTTGCCCCCAACTGAGGAAACGCGTTAAATGGGGCGGATTTTGATTTTGAAATAAATTAAAAAGATTTTTTCCGGATAATTGGGAAAAAATGAAAAAAGGCGTTTTTTTTTTTTTTTATTTTTGGCCTTTTCCCGGCAAAGGGTAGACTACAAAAAAATAAAAATTTTTTAAATGGTTTCCCATCAACTTAAACCCTAATTTTGTTGGCCCTTAAAAAAACGGGGAATTTCTTTTTTTTTTGAAATTTATAAAAACAAACCCATTAGGTTTTAACCAGGGCGAAAAAAAAAGGGGGAAAAATTTTATTTTTTCCAAAAAATGCCCCTTTCCAAGTTAAATTCTTTTGAAATTTTCAAAATTCAACTTTTTTCCCAAACCATTTTTTAAAAAAAAAATTCCCCTTTTTTTTTCCTGAACAAATTTTTTTTTTTCCTTTTACCCAATTCCCAAAAAAATTCCGCTTCCCCAAACCTATACGTTTTTCCAATTAATAACCCAAGGAAAAATTTAAATTAAGCGGGCCGGGTTTTAACCGTGGGGAAACCGGAAAAAAAAAAAAAACCTTTTTTACTAAAAATTTGAAATCTTTAAAATTTTTTATTTCTACTGTTATTGATAAATTTCCCCCTTTTATAATTAAAAAAGAGGAAACGACTGGTCCCGCTGGGTCTTCCCCCTGAGCTTAAAATATTACTCTTTTTTCATGGCTTTTATTAAAACCCTAACTTGAGTGACGACATTCCGGGGGGCTACCAAATAGAAGCTTAGATTCACCCAAGGTGTAAAAAGATGGGTGGTACAACCGGATCTTTAAGGTCCTGGGTTTTGATCCCGGTTTTAGACTATCTTTTTTTGACCCCTAACATCTCACATCCCGATATTGGGTCGTATCCAAAAATTTAAAGTCAACCCCTTCCCAGGTAAAATCAAAACCAACCTTTTTCAAACTTTCCCCCTTTTGGGGGAAAACCCCAAAAAAAGGGAGGGCCCCGGGAAGTGTTTGTTCCCCCTTTTGGAAATCCCCCAAAACCCTTTCTTTTATTTTTAGCCCCCGGAGGCCACCCAATCATCCCTTAATTTCCCAAGAATTTTCGAAAAGGAAAAAAATAATGGCTTCAAATTAAACCCAAAATTTAAAAAACCAAATTAAATTTTCCCCCAAATAAAAACCAAAAAGAGTAAAAACCCTTTGGAAATGGAACTTTTTCATTTTAATTAACCCCCTTGGTTTTGAAAAAAGGAAAGATAAAAATGAAACCCAAGAGATATCTCGGGACTCAGGGGAAGCACGGGCCGGGAAATTTAAGGGCCCCCGGGTTTGTTGCTTTTAAAATGGCCCCCAACAAAAGGGCCCCAAATATATTTTTATATATATATATATATTATATATATTATAAAATAAAAATAATTAATAATTTTTAATTTCCAATAAATAAAAATTAAAAATAGGGGTTTTTGATTTAAAATCACTACTCTTTTTGATTTTGGATGGTACCTTTTGGCCATTTTTTTTTGTTTAAAAGGCGACCGAAGTGTTTTTTTTAAAAATTGGGAAAAAATAATTTTAACTTGAAAACATATTTTGGAAAAATAAAAATTTTTTTTTTTCCGCCAGTTTTCAATGGGTATTTGTTTAAAATTAAAAAAAGTTACTTGAAATGACAAAATAATCAATTATAAATCTTGCAAAGTTAAGTTAAAGCTTTCCGTTTATTCTGTGTTGAACCGGAAAAAAAAAAAAAGAAAAACGATAGCACCAATTTTTTTCCGTAAGGTTCCAAATTGAATTCCTGCTACAAAGCTCGATAACCCAATTTTCATTTCTACTGTGTATGAAATTGCACCCGGTTTAACTACTTAACCAGAGAAACGACTGCGTCTCTGCATCGTTCCACAAAGCTACCGAGATATTCTCTTATTCATGGATATATAGGCCTTGTAAAGCTCTATACTTGGTGACGAACCCTTCCTGGGCTAGCCAATTCGAGAGCTTAGAATTCACCCAAGATTTAACGATATCGTGTTACAGGACCGGCAATCTGAAGGTCCTGGTTCGAGTCCGGTCGAGACGTATCTTTTATGACATCACTAAAACATCTCACATATCACGATATTGGATCGTATCCAAGAAGTTTAATGATCACATTATTCCTCATGCCTAGGTAAAAGTAGAAGAGAGTGCACAAGGACCTGTGGTAAAGTGCAATCTTTACACCTTGGGTGAATCTAAGCCCTCTATAGGGCTAGCCCCAGGAAGTGTCGTCACTCTGAGAATAGCCATGACATAAGAGTAATATCTCGGTAGCTCAGTGGGAGAGCAGCGGACCGGCAATCTGAAGGTCCCGGGTTCGATTCCCGGTCGTGGCTCAAACATCCCATATATATATAGGTATAGGCCTATATATATATATATATATATATATATATATATATATATATATATATATATATATATATATATATATATATATATATATATGTATTTAGGCCTATATATAAAAATAACTACTCGGAATGTTTTCAGATTTCAGAAGTTGCAAGTAGAAAAATCGTGAAAAGATAGACTTTGAGGTTTTACTCACATATTTCTTGAACTTGATTCATTGATTATTATTCTCACCTTATTAGGGTCAAGTAGTTTGATCAGAGACCTCATTAATGAAGAATGGCTGTAATAGAATAAATGTATGAGAAATGATAATTTCAAATTACAAAAAGAGAAAAACACCCTTCCAACATTCAGTTCTACCAAGTCTTAAACATTCTTACCCTTCTACCCTATCTGGCATCGCATCCCTCGATCGACCCATCTGCAATAACCTGTCACATGCCGGTCAGACGAGCTGATAGAGATCGACCCCCAATCAGATCAATGTCACCAGTTACGCAATAACTACACGATTACACGCCGTGATAATCACGCGCCATGTTAAGGGCACACATGAGCTGGCCGAGTTCACGATCACTTCGGAACAGCACAGCGTTCATGTATGAGGCATTTGGATGATGCATTTTTTCAAGAATGTGTAAGAGTTGATAGCACTGAATGTTTGTTGGAAGGGTGTTCTTCTTTTTTTGTAGTTTAAAATTATTCTTTCTCATACATTAATTATTCTATTATAGCCATTTTTTGATTAATGACGCCTACCGAGATACCGAGGTGAATTTTCTCCATCCTACTTTCCATCCTAACAAGTATCCAATTTGTATCGTATAATTCTCACAGGTAGGCCTATACAGCTAAAACATAAGATTTTTGGCGATATAGGCCCTACATGTGAGAATGGTAGGATTACGTTATTATATTGTATATATATATATATATATATATATATATATATATATATATATATATATATATATATATATATATATATATACAGGGGCGTCGGAACGTTTTCAAAGTAGGGGGGGGCAAGCTCAAAAATTGCAACCCGCGGAGGAAGGATGTATGGGGTGCCACACATTCAATAAAATTTGGGTATTTTTCAGGATAGAAGGACAAAATACTGAGAATACCAAGATGGGGAAGGGGGGATCTCAGTTTGGAAAAGAAAATGCCATATAAGTACAGTTGTACAAAGGCCAGTTAACGCGGAGCATGCAACCCGCGGGGGGCAATGGGGAAGGACCCCCTCTGGCCCCGCAGGGAATTTTTTTAAATTACCCTTTTTTTAACACGATTTAACGTGTTTCAGATAAGATTTACATGACAAAATTAATTGTTTTGAAGAACTAGATGTGCCCAACTGATATTTGCCAAACATAGTTATTGTAACTGCAGGGTCATTCCGGCTCATTTTAGCGCCACGGGCAAGGACTAAATTATGAGCCCCAAAAACTATATGCGCATAGTGTAAGTGAATGCGAGTGAGGGAGGAACCAAGCCCCGCAGGGAAATTTTTGTGAATTTATCTTTTTAAATACGATTCTACGGGTTTGGGAATTGGACGAAATTTCTGGAATTCATGAATTCTTTAGTGTGGTAAGAGCTAGTTTTGCTGAATGGCTGATCCAAGAAAAATCTATGTCTTTCGATAATAATGCTGTTCGAATAATAACATTTTCTCCACCCAATAATGTACAAGTAAAATAGAATACGATTTATGGCATATTATTATTAATAGAATGTTACAAATGTGCGCCGATAGCGCCCCTTAAATTTGACGCCCCTGGCAGTCACCGAACGACCCTTATTGGAAGTTCCCTTTCTCCATTTCATTGTATTGTCATTGTTACGACTGTTGGAATTTTGGAAATTTACAAAATTTACAAAAATTGTAATGAATAATTTATATCTGAAAGAAGCACTGGGGTTGTTTGTTGTTTTCTGATAACTAATAACTACTCACCAGAGCTGTCATTTCGAAACAGTACACCAAATTCCTTTAAATCACACCTTTTTCAATATGGTTCAACGTGTTCCAGATGAGACTTAGATGCAAAAATCAATTTTCTCCTCAAACTGAAGGTGCCCATCTGATATTTGATTTTCTATGCAATGTGAAATATGAATCTATGTACGATTTTATCTATCTGAATAGGTCTACATCTTTCCTTCCTACTCTTTCTTTCTTTTTGTTTTCTTTCTTTCCTTCTCTCTTCCTTCTTTTTTTCGTTTTTTCTATTTCTCGTCTTTTCAATTTTTTTTGCAAGACCTTTTTCTTGCCCCCCCTTGCCCCCCCCTGGCCGAAAGTTGAGGGGGGCATTGCCCCCCCCCCTGCCCCCCCCGGTTCCGACGCCAGTGTATATATATATATATATATATATATATATATATATATATATATGTATATATATATATATATATATATATATATATATATATATATATATATATATATATATATATATATATATATATATATATATATATATATATATATATATATATATATAGGCCTATATATGATATTTCTATTCTAGATGGTATGACATCAAAGTTCAGAAAATGTTTCAAGTCAATGTCGATTGGTTCCGCTAACTAAACTGTACGTATGTCGTGTACGTATATGTACAAAATGACTAGAAAAAAATTAAGCCCGATTTTTCTCGGTAAGTGAACTGAAAGTCTTCGCTACGCTCATCTAATTAGTAATGGTAGCATTACACGGCCCGTTGGGTAACTCCGCAGCGCTCTTAAGGGGTGTAACAATGCGAGTCGGGACAGGTGGCAACGTCGCATCAGGTGAAAGACATGCCACTTCCGTGGCCAATTATCCAATTACAACCAATTAGCTGTGAAAGCTCACGGAACATCTGAGCGGCCGGGACCCGTGTGACGTCAGAGAGAGGTAGGTGGTGAGGGGGGGGGGGGGGGCTTGCACGGTGCGTGGAAAATTATAAAAATTCAACTTTTTAAATTTGTTTTTATGTTCACGAACCGGTGTTAATGAGTGAAACAGTGTAAGGCGACTCCAGCTTGGATGAGGCTAAAAGTTCCCGACAGGGGGATTTTACATATACTAGGCAAACGCAGAATAAGATGAGCGAGATGTCGATAGGCTATAAAGTATAATTGAAAAATCTACACACCTTGACGTATATAAAATATACTTCACTCGATGCCAACGAATCTAGGGAGCCGTGAATATCCATCACTGCAGCATTTTTATGCTATTATTTCTATTTATTCGATGAATAAAAAGCTTCTATATTGTATTATTTTCTTCAAAACGGCTGGTTCGAATTGCACACAAGTTTTTAATAATGTGTATCATTTTAGTGTTTACATTTGAGTAAAATTTGAACTAGGTATATTGTACATTTTTTTTCCGCCCGACCAAATATTATAGGTTTTTTAGAAACTTTGGAATGATGTATCTAACAAATGGTTCAACCGATTTGACCCCAAAACTGTACAGTTCTGAGTTGGATAAGTTTGCGTACACAAAAAAAGTGTCATGTCGATCAGTCAAATCCTGTGACCTGTGCAGTGCTTACAAACAAACACGCAGACAAAGCTTCATTAGAGTAGGATGGAAATCTTCGCTACGCTCATCTAACAAATGGCCCAAGATACAACGTTAATAAATACATCAGAAGATGCAAATATTATTTGACGGAAATGCTAATGGCTCGAATTGTATAATAACACATGTGGGAAGATAACTGATATGTAACAGTAACACTCGGTATTTTTGCCATTGATTTTCACCTCGCAGCGTACCGTTACACATAAATAACATGTACATATTGTGTATATGTTTATTAGGGATCGACATTATTGTATAAGTCTCTGCACGGTGTTACGGGGGTTCGTGCACGGTGCGCATAAAAATAGAGAGATGCACATTCTCTTATTTTTTCTGTGTTCACAATCCAGTGTAACTGAATGAAAAGTTCACATCTCCAAGATAATTTCATACTCCTCAATTAATACGACATTCTATTTCAGTGTACTCAATCAGTTTTAAGATAATACGAAAATGAATAAAAAGAATGTGATACAATCTATTGACGTATCATCTCAAAACTGATCGAATTCACAAAAATAAAATGTCATATCAACTAAAGAGCATATAAAATTATCTTGGAGATGTGAACTTTTCATTCAATTACACTGGTTTTTGAAAATGGAAAATAAATAGCAAAGATATATTTCTCGATTTGTGTAAGCACCGTGCACGCACCCCCTAAAACAGTTTCACTACAATACTGCCGTTCATATGTCACATTGAATATCACTATAGGTATATAGATCTTGAGGTATTGAACATGAACTGTTCTAGGGAATACATGCACGGTGCTTGTAAAAATACATAAATTAATCCTATCCTAATTAATCCTATTATTATACTATCCATGTATATGTTCACGAACTAGTATAATTTAATAAAAACTAGATCCATCGACTCCAAGATAATTTCATCTTTTACTAATATTGGCGTATAGTTAGTCCTACAAGTTATAGTAACACAATGTAACAAGGATCAATTTGCTACTTTTAAAAAGTTCGGTATTTAGAGTTTCACAGCGAGAAAAGAGTCCACGGGAGTCGATTTAGCGGAATATCAGTTTTTTGATGAACTTTTGAACGGAATGAGATATCAAAATTATAATAAATAGGAAACACAGATATTTTCAATACCTTCAAGATGGTGTGAGTAATAACCATTTATCCCATATTGACCAATTGCCACGCGTATGCGGCTAATAAACAAATTTTCAAACCGTATATGCCTGACAATTATGCGATATGAGATAAATAAGCCTAGATATATATAGGTAGGCCAATCTCACACCATTTCCAAGGTATATTAAAAATATGTGTGTTTCCTTTCTATTAGAATTTCGAACACTCATACTGTTCAAAAGTTATTATTAAAGACGGATATTCCGCTAAATCGACTCCCATGGACTCGCCATATAGTCATATACATATCTCGCTCATCGCACAATGCATGCTGCGATTAGCTGTACCTTGTAGATATTTTTTCATAACTTTGTCCGCCCAGCCCAATCTTATGTCTATATAGGGTTTGTCGAAACTCAAAATGTTACACCGATTTGGCCCCAAAACTAACACTTCACGTCGGATAAGTCCGCGTATAGCCTACAGAAAAAGTTTCACATCGATAAGTAAAATCCTGCGACCTGTGTAGTGCTTACAAACAAACACAGACAAAACTCCACAAGAGTGGGATGGAAGTATTCACTATCACTATTTTTTTTATGCTGCTTTACGACGCCACCAACAGCTAGGTTATAGGGGGGTACGAATGAGCGGGTGATAATGAAACGATGAAGTGATGATAGGTTAAAGGATGATTACAAAAACCCATGCCTTATGCGGGACTCGAACCCGCGCCCAACGATGACTTCAGTTTCTTATACCGCTAGCGATAGTTGACTTAGCCACTGGGGCGGCACTATCAGTCGTCTAATGAGTAAAGGTGTGTAGAGTTTTCGATTATAGGCCTACTTCATACATCGAAATATCTCGCTCATCTTACAGAGCATTATGCTGTGTTTGCCTCGTAACCCAGTTGCAACGTTGCTCTAATGACTATATTTCGGTCTGTCGCTTTTTATAACTCTTTATCTGTCAATTTGAGAACAGGTGATTTTTTTTGATAATTTCGTAGACAACTTAGAACTTTTTTACTCAATCAGATACTTTAAACTTTATATATTTCAGATTAGGCATTATGTCAGGCATTTGTATTTCATATTTAGTTATTTTAATTCTCAATTCTTTTGCTATATAATCATTTTTTTTTTACTGATCTAATTTATGATTTATTTATTGGATGAGCGAAGCGAAGACTCAATTACACTTGACCCGAAAAAAATGTATATTTTTTTTTTTTTTTTTTTTCGCGCTCTACAGGTCAAACGAAAATTCAAATTCAATTGAAACTTGGCAAGCCCAAGTGTCATCATCTGGATTGAATCTCATTGATTTTTATGCGCAATCGATTGCACCACTTCTGAGAAAACTAATTTTCCATTTTCCAAATTACCCATAAGAATAAGCCGGAGAAAAATTTTCGTACAAAAAATGTCCTTCAAAAAAATTAAAATTTTCACCGAATTTCAATATAATAATGATACACATGATTCCAAACTTTCACTGGAATCCAATCAGTCGTTTAGATATAAAAAATGATTTAATGACATTTTTATACATCATTCAAAGCTATTAAGAAAACCAATTAAATCCAAGCAACAAGTGTCACCAATTATTGAAGAACTATTAAACAAAGCCTTCTTTATTATCAAAGATATTATTTAGAATGAGTAATGAATATAATTGGATCTCAAGGTGTATATATTGTATCTTAGATTGCATCTAATATTTCCTTCATGATGAGAATAGTCTACGAATAAATCAACCGAATGAAAACATTAATTTTTAATTTGAATGCCGTCAAAACATCAACTTGATTTAACTTTTTGAAATAATTCAGTTTCATTCTTATTAGCTCATCCATCAACGCGGAAACACATAACGCGTTTTCCTAGTTTATATCATTATGCAGGTATAGAGAGGCACATGTTGTTGCGGGGCTCCTGCTCTATTCTCACTACCTGTATATACAGTGTATTACACTGTATAAAAACAATAATAAATACAAATAAATAGATAAATGACTTAAAATATCTTCAACATGTTGATCCAAGGTAAAAAGCATAAGCAAAGGTGGCATGCATTCATTTCACATATATGTGCTGTCCAATGTTTCGCGGCACCCTGGATTTTCCAGGACCCCCCAAAGTAAAAGCCTGGAATCATCCCTGCGCACACCTTAGAGTATCAAATGTAGTAGAATAAATATATAACAAAGAATATGAAATATAAAATGTATGTGAACACAATTCTCCAAGTCGTCTTGATACTGAAGAAGGAATTAGCCGAAAGTATAAATAAGCCGTGCAGGGGTAGTTAACACGGCGACGAGCCGTATACAAGTTATATAAACTCGTCCGTCTATTGTACAACCCTCAGCTTCCTATACCAGCAGCCAGCCGTATAGGATCATTATGATATTGTTATGATTTAATCCAGGGAGCACATATAGAGCATATATCGGCAGTTATTGAAAACTACCTTCGCCACATATTTCATACAACAAAACAATCTTCCCCCAAAGAAAAGATGGGGAGGGGGAGGGGGTGGGGAGGGGGGTGGGGGGAAGGGACGAGAGAAAAAAACGACAGAGCATCTTCAAAAGTTACACACAAAAATACCAAACAACTTCATTATGTCAGTTTTCTGTCCATGACAAAAAAAGATTAAAAAAACCTTCCTCTACGTGTCCACGTTGCTAACCCGCAGCAGAATTCATGCTTATGTGAACATGAAAACATTTATCCCCCCCCCCCCGTCCACCACCCACTCGTTCTCTAACCCAATTCCAAAACACAGCCCCCCCCCCGCCCGCCCTAAAAAAGCATATTTATGAAGTAGTTGAGTCCTCAAAGACAGCTGGACGGAGAATTTGATGAAATGCTTTGAAGAAACGTCGGCCTCCGGCACACATTCTCCCAGGGCCCGCCGGATAACCATTTATACGTTCATACATATTATTATTAGAGAGAGAGAGAGAGAGAGAGAGAGAGGGAGAGAGAGAGAGAGAGAGAGAGAGAGGGAGAGAGAGAGAGAGGGAGAGAGAGGGAGAGATAGAGAGACAGAGAGAGAGAGATATAGAGAGAGAGAGGGGGGGGGGGGAGAGAGAGAGATAGATAGAGAGAGAGTTAGAGAGAGAGTTAGAGTTAGAGAGAGAGAGAAAGAGAGGAGAGAGAGTTAGAGAGAGAGTTAGAGATAGAGAGAGAGAGAAGAGATAGGAGAGAGAAGGTGGTCACAATGAGCCGGGGGTGAATTAGCTACAGCGGAATGCGCCATCTCCGTGACAGACACGGGTGGATGTCACAGGAGATGGTATCAGGCTCAAGACAACCCTTCTTGTCAACCCTTATTACTGGAAACCCTTCCCGGCACGAACCTCGACAACCATTTCAGAACGTTTGATTGATTAGAAGGGCAAATTATATTTTCATTTATTCATTTTTTTACAAATTGATTATTTTTAATGAAAATTCATTTTTGTGTGCTCTGTGAAGTCCCGAGTGGGGATGCATCTCGATTTAACGTTGTGTGAACTGTCCTCGTACCTCTTCAGTCCACTTATAATCTATTGTGAATATTAGATATTAGAATATTCCACATAAATATACGAAGTTTACGCAAACACTTCGATGAGCTTTCTGTAATTTTAGATGAACTTCAATTTCATTTTGACGTCATAATACTGACCGAAACCCATTTAGTTATTGATGAACCGATCACATTCTGAATTTCTGAATTTAAATTGATCAAGATATTATCAACATTACATACTCTACATTATAGGACTAATTATTATTTTGTTCATTTGTGTTTTTGTTTATCTGTGTTATTTGTGTAGTGCGTAAAATCACCGTCAAACGCTTGTTGTTTCGAGGTAGCCCGCGCACAAGAGTCAATTGAAGGGTACACGGGAATAACGATACAAGTCACATTTTGTAAAAAAAAATCAGTTAGATACGCCATCTAACAGTGTTTTTCGCAAGCTTTCTGAATATGCATCGAGATTTTAGATAACAATGATACAAGTCCACGAAAAATAGAGTTGAAATATCGACCTCTATAAAAAAAACCCATGGTTTTGAACTTAGAATTGTATTTATCTCAGAACTCACAATGTGTGACTTGTATCATTATTCCCGTGTACCCTTCAATTACTCTTATGCGGGCTTCTCTCTATTTATCAATATTTTCTAATTTTGTCTGTGTGTTTAGTATGTAGTTATGAGAGAGAATAAAAATTTGTTCAAATTGAATTGAATTGAAATTGATCGTTTATTACAGGGATCAATAGTGTTTTGGAAGATACTTCTCTGCACGTGTGAAGCAGTTTCATCAATATAGGCCTACTTGAACGGAAAGTCACGACGATCGTTTATATATTACGTTGACAACTGACATTGTTACGCAATGAGTACAACTTGGTGATCGTTTTTGTTCGGCTTACCGTTGGCTGGCTGTTCTTTGATTTGTTCTTTGAGCTGCTCTTTCACTGCCATCTCTTGGATGAATTCCGTCTGCAATTTCTTCAGCTTTTCTGCCAACAAACAAAACGTACATCGATTTATATTTCAGGTCTGTCTAGCTTTCTATTAGAAGACGATCTCGACGCTTTTTTCGAGAGGTCATCCCCACACTGTTGTAATCAGAGCTTTTAATTATTCTTTGGGGTGGTAAGATCACCCTTGTGGTGCCCCGTTCAAACGATATCATCTTTCATCCATAGCCTTAATTGGGGAACGAAAATTTGGTATCAACTTTCGATATTATTGAAAATATACACACATATATATATATATATATATATATATGTATTTAACAACATATCGTTAATGAATCGCATTCATAAAGAAATGTTGTTAAATACAAATCCTGAGCCTAGGTGATGGTTAAAAGAGAAACACAAGGACCTGTGGTAACGTCTAATCGTTACACCTTGGAATCTGTTGATCTGTAAAAAGACAAAGCCCAAGAGAGTCGTTTCTCAAACAATGTCAAATCATATGAGTGTGTCGGATATTCGACTTGAATCTAGGTGGTCAATTAGCTCAGTTGGTAGAGTAATTGGGTACAAACCAAGAGGTCCTGGGTTCAAGTCCCAGATTGGTCACATTTTTATGATTTGACAAAAACGTACATACATATCGTTAATGAATCGCATTCATAAAGAAATGTTGTTAAATACAAATCCTGAGCCTAGGTGATGGTTAAAAGAGAAACACAAGGACCTGTGGTAACGTCTAATCGTTACACCTTGGAATCTGTTGATCTGTAAAAAGACAAAGCCCAAGAGAGTCGTTTCTCAAACAATGTCAAATCATATGAGTGTGTCGGATATTCATATATAATATATATATATAACATTCAGTCCAATTATTCAACATTTCCTTTTTTTCCAGGCTGGAAGAACCCCTCTAAGAATAACATATTCCCACCATATCCTTCAACAAGGAACGATTAACGGATTTTACCGTCAAAGCCTTGGGTATATATTCGAATATAAATCCTTAGTAGGCCTATATAGTAAAATCTTCAAGCGATTTGTTCGGCATAGTACATATTCATAATACTTTCTACCGCAAAGAGGTGGAGAAAAACGAGCTTAAAACAGGGTAAATCTGTTTCTAGTTCTCGCTGGGACTGGCTGACTGCTCTGAGAGAATGACAGTCGAGGATCTGGCATTGCGGTTAGCTGCGCGGTTAGCTGCGCGGTCAGCTGCGCGCTTCGCAGGCTTCTGGTCTCGGTTTGGAATATACACGTATTGCTCTTAGGACTAAACGCGACCGAAATAACGAGCTCAGGTACACTCCCGGACACAAGTCACCACATCCAGAGGCAGTGAAATGTTTGGAAATTCATAGAGAACTAAAAAAAAGACATCTGGCTATAAATAAACATCATATATATCTATAAATACATATATATTAATATAGTCCGCCGAGTGCGGCGGACCTTGAGTACGCCGGCAATGTCATTGAACAACGCCATTACTGGCGTTGTCCTTGAAGTGCCGAAATTTGGATATTTCTCATAGGAGAAAGCTTGGCGGAAGATCTCGTATACCTTAGGACCTTCTACCAGCCCTATCGAATGTGCGTGAGGAATTTCACGACACTCGGTCGAGCCGTTTCGGAGGAGTTCATCCTCTAACATGTGACACGAGCTTTCTATATATTATATATATATATATATATATATATATATATATATATCTTATCTTTTATATATATCTTTCCTTCTCTCTTCGTTCTTTTTTTCGTATTTTCTATTCCTCGTTTTTTCGAATTGAAGGCGATGCCCCCCCCCCCTCCCAGTTTCGACGCCAGTATTTATATATATATATATATATATATATATATATATATATATATATATATATATATATATATATATCCATATACATAATATATAGACCCTAAGTGTTTTTTTCAACTCGTTTTTCCTGATAACGCATAAGAACAATGTATTTGAGAAAGTTTCGGAAGCCGCATGTTTTGCACGTCCCACAGTGTACACAGGATCGCGTCAAGCCGGCTGTGTCCACCGAACAAGTGCGCTTAAAAAACAGAAACTCCGCAGATTTATTTACAAAATGTACTCCACAAGCGGATCAAGTAAATGAACATCGACTCGTCTCGCCGACGGTCCCGATCGACCGTCTCCTCCATCCCCTACCACTAGCCATCACCCGTCTCGAGCTGGCCGCGGGAGAACATCTCGTAAATAACGTAATCAGCTTTGACTATTAAACCGTGAGCCGGGCATTAGAGTGACCAGAGATCCGCGTGCGGCCAGGGAGGCTGGGTACAGAGGATTAGGTGACGGTTCAGGGCTGGATGGAGGAATACAACACGGAACCGTTTGACCAATAAGAGGAGGCCAAGCGAGATGAATGGAGATGGATGTTGGGGCATTTCGCTCGGTCTATCATTTACATGTGGGATGGGTATTTTAGTATTATATAATTTAGATTCAATTGATTCATTTCCATTTCCCCCTTCTACTTTTTTATATATAATTTTTATAATATTTTTCTGGGGTGGTGAGATCGCCCTTGTGGTGCCCCGTTCAAACGATCTCATCTTTCATCCATAATTTATAGATTTATGATTCATGATTTATTTATGATTTATAGATAATTTTTATAATATTTTTATTCACACATCTACATGACTTATTATAGTTCATAACAAATTGTTCATTTTACTTGCTTATAAATTTAGGTTTTCGTTTTTTATTTGATGATTAGTTACATTTTCTTGAATAGCGTTCTTTCTATTATTCTATCCATTCATCCATTATTCTGTGTCAATCATGGCAGCCGTCGGGTGTGAATGACAGTCTTCATAATAAAGATCCAGGCCTATTTATATATCATTTAAATCAAGTCTTGTATAGATTTCAACTAGATCAATATCATCTTAATAGTCCATGGGAGTCGATTTAGCGGAATATCAGTTTTTATCGTGACAATTAACTTTTGAAAGGTAGGCCTTTCAGATATCAAAATTATAGTAAAGAGCAAATTATACAGATATTTTCAATACCTTCTAGGCGGTATAGGTAATATCTTTATAACTCATAAATCGCATGATTGTCACGCGAATACGGCTGATTTTTTCAAATCGTATACGCGTGACAATTACGCAATATGAGATAAATAGTTATTACTTACGCACCATCTTGAAGGTATTGAAAATATCTGTATTTCCTCATAATTAGAATTTCAATATTTCATACCGTTCAGAAGTTATCACACAAAAACTGATGTTCCGCTAAATCAACCCCCCATGGATTCTCAAAGATGGTTCAATTCATAACTATGCAACTATCATATCGCATAATTGCCAAGCGTATGCAGCTAAACAAACCGATATTGTAGCTGTCTACGATTGACGATTATGAGACATAAGCTGAATAGAGTATAATTCTTGAAGGTATTAGACATATCTGTGTTTCCTCTTAGAATGTTGATATCTCATACCGATCAGAAGTTATATTAAAAAAAAACTGATACTTCGCTAAACCGAATCCCATTGAATTATTACATCAATAGAATATAGGCCTATGAATGGTTCTCAATGAAGGAATACCGAAGTCTGGAATGAGAATAATATGTTCATCAATTTGTTGAGTAAATGAATATAGGCCTGATGGAGTATAATAGTCACACGCGTTTTTGCTAGGATGTTGGTAATATAAAATACATCAACTACGATAAAACTATATAAAATGGAATATACATCTACACTATATATAGGCGCATCAACACAATACAAATTTATTTTATCATTATTATTGTTTTTATACAGTGGAATACACTGTATGCAGGTAGTGAGAATAGAGCAGCTGGATCCCCGAAACAACACTACCTGCATAATAATATAAATCAAATACCGAATGCAAATGAATATAAATTAAAAATGATAAAATTAAATATAAATTATATAGCTAATGGGTACTAGGCTACCAGAAAGTAGGGCGCGATCTGAAATGTAAAAACTATCATCTCTAAATAAAAAGCTGCTCCGAAAAATTCCCTGCGGGGCTATGTGCTCCGCACCCCTAATAGATTTACTGCAATATCGAGCGCCATGGCACTTTTTTCAGATGTACATCAATGATGCTTCAAAACATCTCTCTTCATTCCGACATTAAGGCATAAATACGTCGTTAAAACTTATGGCTGGAATTGTAGGAATAACATTCATTTGCAGTTTTTGTAGATTTTTTCTAAATGTAGCTTTTTTTGAAAGCTATAAAAAAAAATGGCCACAAACTTCATACTATATCAATAACAACGGGAATATTGAATGAAAATCCAGATTCTCTAAGCAGGAAGTTGTCCGAACACCTCTAATTTTTGACAAATATTCGAGGAAATGGATATTATTTTCAAGTTAACCCTTAATATTGAATGAAAATCCAGATTCTCTAAGCAGGAAGTTGTCCGAACACCTCTAATTTTTGACAAATATTCGAGGAAATGGATATTATTTTCAAGTTAACCCTTGTTTTTTCCAGTTCATATAATTAAACACATTCACCGGCCATAACATCTGATCTGTTACGTTCACGATTTTCAAAATCGTTTGAATATTGTGAAATGCTCTGAAAAAGACACTTGCATCCAATAAAAAAAAACAATTAAAACATAATTTGATGTTAAGCGAATCGTATTATCATGAAATATTTATGAAAAAGAAAAAAATCTCGAGAATATTTAGTTTTGCATTCCTACATCTCTACTAAGAGTCGGAATTCCAGCCGAACTAGTTGAACAATCCACCGCATGGCGCGTCTGGCTTTATGCACACGGGACCACCATGGGGCTGTTCCGAGACGCCATTAAACCAAACGACGCAGTCACCAGAAAACTGACGCCAAATTAGGTAACAATCTATAAAGATGGCATCTCGGCTGCGAACAATTAACAACGGATGTACAAATTGCTATGCAATTAGTCTAGATTCACAGAAGCAGCAATTAATTGATCGTTATATTATCGTCAAGTCTGTTCCACTATTCAGTGCATGCAGAGCTATGTATGGTTTTATAAACGTTTATTATTAGATGAGCGTTAGCGAAAATTTCCATCCTACTCTAATGAAGCTTTGTGTGTGTGTGTGTGTGTTTTGTAAGCACTGCACAGGTCGCACGGTTGGACTGATCGACATGAAACTTTTTTGTGTACGCAAACTTATCCAACTTAGAACTGTATAGTTTTGGGATCAAATCGGTTGGACCATTTTTGAGATACATTATCTGAAATTTTCTAAAAACCCCATAAGATTAGATATGGCGGAAAAAATTGAAAAATAAAATCTCTCCAATATAATTCAAATTTTCCTCAAATGTAAACACGAGAATTATACACTTCTTTAGAAACTTGTATGCAATTCGGACAAGCCGTTTCGAAGAAAATAATGTAATACATGTTTTTTTATTCATCGAATAGATAGAGATAATGGCAAAAAAATGTTTTAGTGACAGATCACGGCTCCTTAGATTCGATAGTAACCGAATGAAATATATTCTATATGATTAAGGTGTGTAGAGTTTTCGATTATGCTTGATATAGATATCTCGCTCATCGTACAACGCATATTCTGCGTTTGCCTAGTGTAAGAGTCACATAAAATGGTGATTGAAATGAAATCTATATGCAAATGTAGCCTTCAACTTTTTCATGAACTATGAGTGAGTGAGTGAGTGTACACATCGTCGTATATAGTTCTAGTACTCATCATATTTCAGTGTATTTCTTCAGGTTGCATTTTCATGTATAGCTTGATATGGACCACTTCATGTGACCACAAGTGTACCTGTACTATCCAAGAATCCAAATTATCCAATAAAGAAGGCCGTCCACCAGATTGAAGATAACAGCAAAGACCCGATTATAAGAAGACCCAAAACTTGTCTTGTTTACCATGTAACGCTTGGCAACATTGCTCACTAACACTACCTGGACCCCTATTCCTGAGATAAATGAGATGTGAGAAAACTATCTCATATAATAATGAAATATTTCATCTCATATTTTATGTGAGATACTCGTTTTCTCACTCATTTTTATTTTTCTCACATCTCATTCATCTCAGGAAACTATCTCATATAATAATGACATATTTCATCTCATATTTTATGTGGGATACTCGTTTTCTCACTCATTTTTATTTTTCTCACATCTCATTTATCTCAGGAAACTATCTCATATAATAATGACATATTTCATCTCAAATTTTATGTGAGATACTCGTTTTCTCACTCATTTTTATTTTTCTCACATCTCATTTATCTCACGTCTCATTTATCTCAGGAAACTATCTCATATAATAATGACATATTTCATCTCATAATTTATGTGGGATACTCGTTTTCTCACTCATTTTTATTTTCTCACGTCTCATTTATCTCAGGAATAGGGGTCCTGTCGGACTGGAGTGAATTAGAAGTTAGATAACAGTCATATTTGTCTAGTTTTGGTGTTTTTATATATAGGGGGTGTATATCAAATAATGTTCCTGAACGGGGTTTATGCAATTGAATGTTTCAAAGCGTTGAATCCCTCAAGTTTGAGCGAGATTCTATGAAGCTACACAAGTTTCAACGATTTGCAGTTGGTATAGATATCCAGCGAAACTTGGGCCCATGTAATCACCAGGAATAAGCATCACTTTCTACACCCGAACAACAATAAAATTGCGTACAAGTCAAGTCCGGACTTTATGGGTTCAGTTCTTTACAACTATTCACCAGACCAAATCATATAGCAATTGTTCAAATCAAACCTTAAACATCATCTTATTAGTTACTATTAGCCCGTATTGCTGACTACCTTACTGCATAGCTCTCTTTCAATATTATATTAATCCTCTCTTTATACATTGTACTTTGAACATTTCTTACTTTTTCCAATATTGCCAATATGACTGTGTGATAATAATTTAAAACTACTTTGCTCATAAACCATAAGAATATTACATTATACAGTTTGCTTTTTGTTTTTGTGCAATATTGTATTTTATTATATGACATGTTCTATAACATAATTGTACATTTATATGCCTATTATATTTATGTATATTATGTATTTATGTACTATTATATTATATTATGACACTGTGTTCAATTGAATGAAGATGTTATTATTATTATTATTATAGACGAATTTCTCCTTTCGTGGGTATACAAATAATGTATACACTTTTATATAACAGAGCTATAGGCCCATGCATGGTTTACTTCGAAGTAGCTTTTTTTTCGTCGGACCAGAAGTAGGTTTTGGATAGGTTCTAGTTTCGATTAAATTAGTTTGTGATGATTGTTTAGTTAGTTCCGTCAGTTTAGATTAGCTTGGATAGGTGAGGCTCATAAAATTAGTTAGATTGGGTTATTTATGTCAGTTTAGGCTGCAAAATGTATTGAATAATATAGTTACTCACCCAACTCCAACACTAGGGATACTATACACAACAGGCACGAGAAATGATTGTCTCGTTTCATTTGCACCACACAGTTTTAGATTTAGTTATTTTTATTCATTCAGAGTTCATACACGTACAGGCTTATAAGCTCACAATTGAAAATAACCAGGGTTTTATACTATGAAATAGTTATGATAATCGAAATATGGTTTCTAAAACATAAACTAATGGGATCAATGTTGGAAGAATCATATTATTACAATATTTAATAATACGGAAGCTAAAAAAGTTGTTCAAATTTACCAATAGGCTTTAAACAAATAATAAAAAATGTACCTACACATCATTTAAAACGGCTGATTCGATTAAAACACGTGCTTTTGAGAGGCTCTATCTTCATTGATAACGACTGTACCAGCCCTTAAAATCAGGCAAGAGCCTTATGACGTATTACGAATTGGAGTGCGGCTTCACGCAAAACCGAGCTATGTCCATATTGAAATATAAGGTATAAAGGTCGAGTATCATTTCCCGCTGGAAATTAAAAGCAAATGATTTTTAATAACTGATTATCATATAAAACAATGACAATATTTCACGCATGTTCCCCATTTTATATAACCATAAAACCACATCAAATAATGTGAGAGTTTTCAGAAGCTCTGCACAATTACTTTCACATCGAATTATCTCACAGCCAACAATTACATCAACCACAATGACGAGAAGACTCCATTTTTAATTCGAACCAATCGCCATTTTGAAACTGCATAATTCTAAATGTAAATCAGTATTATTAAGTCGCGGTGCTAAAGCCCACTCCCCCCCCCCCCCCCCCCCCCTTCTCCCTCGGCACACATATATAATAGCACAGCTAGCTAGATTACACGGTCCAAGAGACTTGACAAGGGAACTTGGCATGCACGGGCGATCCCACGACGCGGGGGCTGGGGTGGGGGACGGTTCAATTAATACAGCAGCACGCGGGGGCTGAGCTCTTATCAATAACAGAGACGTGTTTCGAGTCCCCGGACGCCATTTGTCGGCACACATGAGCGTGCATGTGTGCTTGTGTGTGCGTCATCGAGTTAGGATCGGCTGTTAGCAGTGTGGTCGAATTAGGGGGGGGGGGGGGTGCCATCTCTTCCAATTCATCGTACCTATAAAAACATGAGAAGATTTTGCCCCCCCCCCCCCCTCCTTAAATGAGAAATTTTAAAGATTTATCATAAATGTATAATAAATGAGATTTCACAAATATAGCTGTTGCTATAGCTGTTGTTATAATATAGTCTATATATTTTATATATATTTTTTAAACTTGTATTCATAAATATGAACAAAAATATTCTGGATACGATGGTGTGTGTCCCGAGTAATATGTTGAACCTTACATTATAGTTCTGTGGATAGGCAACTCATGATGCAGACTATTTCCAGAGCTAAGAAATATGAGGATGACTGCGTTGAATCTTTCAGTCTGTCATGGCGTAGAAAGTTCGAATTATATTGTGAATAAGGTTATCTTGATCCTCGACGTTTTCTTCATTGAGTAGTGCACTGTTTTTTCCGATTTGTGCGAGATATGTTCTACAAAAGAGATTGTTATTAATTATTAATCAAAATTATCACTGCAAACAAAACATTCACAGATGCATTACATAAGTCACATAGTACACGGAACTGAATTAACATCTAAGTACTTGAGAAATGATAAACTAATGATTAATTGTAGTGACGAGAGTAGACGGTTGAAAAGATAGTGAAACTTCATGCAATGTAGACAGAAGTAAATACTGCGCGAAAAAATTATGTGACGACGCATATAGGCTATTTTTCTTTCTGTTTGTGTGCATGAAAAAGTTATGAAGTATATATTTTCAACTATACGTTAAATGCGAAGTGGAAAATACTAGGAAAACGCCATATATGCGTTGTAAGACGAGCGGATAGTAATAGTATGGGTAAAAACTGCTTCGAGTGGTACCAATTTAGTACATTTTATGTTTTTTCTTCAAAATGGCTGACCCGATCAAGCTGAAAATTTTTAGAAATGTGTACCAAAATGTAATTCAACTTCACGCTACATTTCATTTTTTTGGAAAATAAAAATATATTTTTTTTTCCGCCATGTTATTCTAATGGGAATTTTTGAAATTTCTCAAATTCATGAAAAAAAAAGTTACTCCCCGATAATGCCACAAAACTATACAGATCTAAGTTAGATGAGGAACCATATTGAAAAAAAGTTTGAGGTTGATAGATGTAGCCGTTTGACCTGTGGAGAACCGACAAAAAAACATAAAAAAAAACATAAAAACGAACACCAATTTTTTTCAGTATGTCAAATTGAATCCTCGCTAAAGCTCGTCCAATAAGAAACAATCAGTGTAATTTGTACCGCGGTAACTGTACATTTTTGTGTTCAGTAACGGTGAGTAACCATTGCCTAAACTCTTTCATGCTGAACATCAACACCGAACACCAACAAAACGAAAATAAATATCAACGTTATATTGGTAGACATGTGGTATTTTCTAGGGTATTTCCTGGACGAGGTTCACGATACGGAACACAACTACGTCATTCAAGAGAGTATATTCTCAACTTTTCAGAGAGATTTTTCAAATAACCAAAGATTTTATATACGCTAGGGCTAGACAACATCATTATGTACTGGGAACGCATTCACATGTGCGTCACATTTTCAGTGTCAACATAACATATGGACGATCGCAGTGACTGTATATATTGCTACACATTGTAATGGAACTGCTGCACAATTCACTCAGAGATTTATTCTAAAATACCATCGATTCATTAGATGAGCGTAACGAAGATTTTCACTCAAGTCTTACGGAGCTTTGTCTGTGCGTTTTTTTTAACATAAACATAAACACTCACAATTTGTGTTACATGTTACTTGCCTATATGTAACGGTACGCTGTGAGGTAAGAAATCGATGGCAAAAAATCCAGTGTTTTTGTTTCATAAAAGTGATCTTTCCACCTTTGTTATTATAAAATTAGACTAATTCAGTTTACTCAACAAATATTGTCTGTATATTATCTTATATTGTATATTAAATTGTCTGTGTAACGTAGGCCTCCAATCTTTTCTTGGTAGATCCATTCGTCTCTGGAACGATCTCCCCCAAGAAAAAATGGAAACCTCACCAAAATACTCTGCTTTCAACACTATTCTATTAAATCTCTAGACCCACATTCCAAAATGACACTTAACTACTTTTTGCTTTCTTTACTTTTTTCCCTTTTTGCTCTACTCAAATTTGTATAAACTGTATACTTAAACTAAAAATTCGCCATTGTTAAAATAAGAAATAGTATTTAGAATAAACTGCCACCGGACCAATGGTCCAAAGCTGTAATGAAATAAATTAAATTACATATTATGATGTACTTGTTAATTTTGTATCTTGCACGGTTCAAGTTTCACTATCACTGATACCTGAAGTTCCTAGCGGGAAGTTCTTGCCCTATAAAGACTGGAGACGCCTTGAATGTATACCAATAGAACCATTGCAAACATCTTTTGTATCCACGACGTCAAATGAAAGACACGTTTTGAAATTGACGATGAAGCATATTCATTTTTCCTTATTGACAATAACACGATTAATGCCGTACGATAAAACATTCCCCAGAATTATAAAAGTTCAACGCTTTCTCTTTCTCTCCTCTTTCATTCCTTTCTCTTTCTCATTTCAACTCCGTCATCCCTTTTCCTTTCAACTTATACTTGATTTCAGAACACATTTCCGATCTACAAAACAAAAAAGAACCCATTTAATTTCGAGTTGTAAAAATTAAGTATTTCTGCTCGCAGGTTACGCTTCCTTGTTTGCAGAGCGAGCCGCGAGGGGTGGGTGGGGGTGGGTGGGGGGTGGGGTGGGATATCACCTCGCCTCCCACCGAGAGTGCTGCTAAATGACAAAGCTGGCAACCCCCGACGCATCGCACAAGACCAACTTGGGTGGCTAAATTAATAGCAAGTGTACTGGCAGGGGTGCGAGAGAGAGAGAGAGAGAGAGAGAGACACGACGTGGGGTGCGAGAGAGTGCTCTCGTCCGATCTCGAGACTAAGTTGGGAAGGGTGGAAAAGCAGGGGGTCTTATAAAGTGAGATGAGATAGGGGTGGGATGAAGCTCGCTATTGCACAGGGTGGTTGAAAAGACAACCAACTTTCATGAACAGAAACGAAAAGCAAACGAGTGAATACATGTTTTATTATTTCTCCTGCGACAAAACTTCGAGGGTATATTGTCACGAAATTGAATATTATGTTCGATTCAAAAGGAAATTCCTACGTTGATATTGAAAAAAGGGGTGCGACTCACATTTATGCCTGCTGTGAAATGATGTATACACAAAACAGGTCTGCACATCAAATTACATATTACCAACACGAAAAACTCACAGAACTATACTTGCATGATTTGTATAACCGAAAGACTGATCCATAAAACATCTTCAACGCATGGAATATCACGAGCACGGACTCGAACATCATATTTGTATTTCGAGTCATCGTGTCTCTATATGGCAGTGATAACCCCCCCCCCCTCCCCTACCCCCCAACCCTCAGGGGGTTGACGGCAATAAGGGTATAGCAATCATCAAAGAAAAGCGTCTCTTTTTTCTGACCAACCAACCCCATCGCACTCGACTCACCCTCGCCGCTTGGGGGCCGGGGGGTGGGGGGGGGGCAACCCCCCGACGCCCGAGGGCTCCAAGCAGGGGGACGAGTTGTGACGCACAATGGCACTCGGATATTGACCAATCACAGCCCTGGGGTGTGAAGTAAGCGTCTCTGATTGGTCGATACCGAACCCCTGTCTGTTGGGAGCTGGGATCGTCAAGATGAGACAGATTGGTGACGAAATCTAATCAAGGGATTTGAGAGGAATTTAATTACGAATATTGCGTTTTAATGGCGAAGATGAGAGCTGGAAAAATGTCGTTTAATCAACTGTGAATAATAGTCGTATGAAAGTACGAATAATTATAAATACTGCTTAACGCTTAGAAACAGCTTTGAAACCTTCTAAAAGTTGGCTATGTTATTATGGAACTGAGATATTCAGAGTGAATAACGAAAACAATTAAGGCAGTGCATGCACGGTGCTTGTAAAAATAAAGATACAATTTCTTTTCTTTATCACGAACAAGTGTATTTGAATGAAAAGTATATCAAACCCAAGATAATTTTATGATCTTCAATTAATATGACATTCTATATCTGTGAATTCAATCAGTTTTGAGATAATATGTCAATACATTTTATCACGTTCTTGATATTTATTGACGTATCATCTTAAAACTGGTTGAATTAATACAAAATAGAATGCCATACTAATTAAAGAGCATAAAATTATCTTGGATTTGATATACTTTTTATGCAAATACACAAGTTCGTGATGAAGAAAAAAAATAGTAAAGATGAATTTATCTATTTTTATAAGCACCGTGCATGCACCGCCTTAATGATTTATATAGCAAACTACGATATTCTATTATTCGAATAAAATGTGAGAGTAAAATAGGAAAAAACGTACAAAATGAATATGAATTTGAAAGACAGAAAACAAATATGACGTCACACAATTGTTATGACTGGGTTTACCGACATGGAGTTCAAGTCACGTGATGGTTGCAAACAACAAGAACTCCACTCGCAGGTTTCATGTTTGGAACAAATACATTACATTCATCTCAGTGGACGAGAAGAAACGAAATAGAGAGAAAAATATAGTTTTGAAAGAAAGTTTTAATAAGAAATTATTCTTCGCGGGATTCTTAATTCCTGTGTGATAACTCGACAATATTTTATGTTTATTAGACAGGAAGATAATTTGTTGAACAGATTAGGAGTTATATAATTCAGTCTTTCGTCTCCCGCCTTCATTTCTATATTATATAGGCCTACCACAAATAATTACAGAATTATTGGTTGAAGAGACCTTTGAAACTGAAACGAATGTGAGTCTGGAGAGACATGTTGTCGTTACAACACAGACGTTGGTTTGTTTTCCCTCCTCGGCAGAGCTGCACCCCTATTCCTGAGATAAATGAGATGTGAGAAAAATCAGTGAGAAAACTATCTCATATAATAATGACATATTTCATCTCATATTTTATGTGAGATACTCGTTTTCTCACTCATTTTTAATTTCCTCACATCTCATTTATCTCAGGAAACTATCTCATATAATAATGACATATTTCATCTCATATTTTATGTGAGATACTCGTTTTCTCACTCATTTTATTTTCTCACATCTCATTTATCTCAGGAATAGGGGTCCTGTCCACATAGCAACAATCTTCCCATCCAACATAACAAGTTTCCCAGACGGAAATGAAATGAGAGGCCTATGTGTGTAAAATCTTCTTTATTAAGATGATCTCTGCCTATATTCGGGTTGCCGATGCGACACAGAATAATGAAAAAACAATAGGATACAAAATATATAAACACAGATAATAAAATAAAAGAATGGATGTTGATTAAAAATACAATAGATACTGAAAAATATTCATTTCATTATTCATTTTATTAATTAATTATTCATCATTTACTTAATATTCATTTTACTTTCATTGCGTGGGCCTATTATTCTTCTTTGATTTGTTTGTATTATCATTTCTTCGTTGTCTTATTCAAATATTATGAGCTGTGAGGTGAGGTATTAGGTATTCGGTTTTTCCGTCGCGGCGTTTGAGTTAAAGTTCTTACTCGACGTTTCGGTCTCCATGTTGAGACCTAGGAAGATTATATTAAATCCTCCTAGGTTGAGACCTGTTGAGAATGTCTCAGCATGGAGACCGAAACGTCGAGTCAGAGTTCAACTCAAACGACGCGACGGAAAAACCTAATACCTAATACCTCATATTCGGGTCGCGACAGTCTCAAACTACTCATTATGAGCTGTGTGTATTCACTTACTGTCATTTTTTCAAGTAATCATTATTATTGTTTCATCTTGATTACAGCTATTCCTGGATTTGAATAACTTATTTTTGTTTCTCATTCGTATTGCTATTTTACTATTCTTCCAAATATATGTTATTTATTAGTGTTATTTTTTATATTTCAATTAATTGATTTATATTCCGAGTTTTCAAGTAGGGCCTATAGGGGCCTACGACAGAATCTTCAATAAAGATATATATATATATATATATATATATATATATACATATACAGTTGTGTAGTCGTAGAAAATAAAGTGCCAGGGCGGTGGCGTCACGACGTCTTTCCCGGCAGTGGTGCTGTCGTAAAAATAACGAGATATACCCAAAATTTCGCATAGAGATCATTATGTAATTCAAATAGCAGTCGATACGATTCTTAATTGTTGGTGGGTTGGCCCCCCGCAACGCCCCGCAGGGAAAAAATTTGAAATTTGTTTTTATAAACTATTATATCCAGTAAGTTTTGGTCCTTGCACGTGGCTGGCGGACTGGGACTGCTCAAGTTAATTATTACTATTATTACCAGATTTTCATTTTAATATGTACTTTGTCCCATAAGATATAAAAAATAACAGATTACCAAAGATCAGCGCCCTACGCCGCCCTGCCTCCGCTTTAAAATTGGAAGCAGGGCTATGCCCTGCCTCTCAAAAAAGTACCAGGGCGCCGCCCTGGCCCCACTGCATGCCTGTACATATATATATATATATATATATATATTATATGTACATTGAAGATTCTGTCGTAAACTTCATCTTGAAATTAATCCCTTTCATCCATCTTAGTTCAAGTTACTTTTATCATGTTTCGATGTTTTGAAAAAAAAAAGTTTACTGAAAGGCTTATGTCTACTACTAGTTGGTTTAGTTTACTAGTAAGTAGGTCTACTAGTACTAGTATTAGTAAGTGTTTAGGATGTAACATTGTTTTGTAATATATGCGCAGAGTTTCTAGATTTGATATGTTTACTATAGCAATGAAAGGTTCTATTTTGTTCCCGCGGAATCATGTACACGGACTATGATATTATCATCTTTTCGCTGGTATATGCATCACAGGTCCATAATATCATAATTTCTCACCATTTATCCATTATTATTCACTATTTCTTAACATTCATCATAATTATTTGTTCTTATAGTTATTTGAAATCATTTATAATTCAAGTAATACTAATAGTTATCAACAGTATGTTTTATTGCAATATTATTTCATCTACCATTAGGCCTGTATACATTTTTATCCCATATTTTGTTTATATTCTGAGTCTCATTCTGAGTCTCTCTCACTCATCATCTGTCGACTTCATCTACTAATTTCACTGTTCACGCAAAGCCACTTCGATATGTGGCGACTCCAGCGGTATGGAGGTTCAATGTTGAACTATACGACTAACCTTCAAAAACAAACGACGATAATTAGACGAGCTTTAGCGAGGATTCAATTTGACATACTGAAAAAAATTGGTGTTCGTTTTTTTTTTCATGTTTTTTTTTCGGTTCTCCACAGGTCAAACGGCTACATCTATCAACCTCAAACTTTTTTTCAATATGGTTCCTCATCTAACTTAGATCTGTATAGTTTTGTGGCGTTATCGGGGGGGTAACTTTTTTTTTATGAATTTAAGAAATTTCAAACATTCCCATTAGAATAACATGGCGAAAAAAAAAAAAATATTTTCCAAAAAAATGAAATTTTGCGTGAAGTTGAATTACATTATGGTACACATTTCTAAAAAATTTCAGCTTTTTCGGGTCAGCCATTTTGAAGAAAAAACATAGAATGTACTAAATTGGTACCACTCGAATCAGTTTTTACCCATTTTTACCAATACTATTAATATCCGCTCGTCTTACAACGCATATATGGCGTTTTCCTAGTTATGATATGGGCTATAACATTCTTCCCTATATAACTCTTTATTCTCAGCAGCGCCACGACTGGCTCGGGGGGGGGGGGGGGGGGGGGGTATACGCAGTTCCCCAGCAATTATAGCTAACAACTCGTTGTATGCACAGGCACCGAGATGATTTATTCCATCGCGTTACGCGGAGGTAAGGCAAGCAAATACACGGCATATTATAATTACGGCTCGGTACGGCACGGAGGAAAGTTTTAATGACGTGATGACGTCACAGCACGGTCTCTCTAGGCCTAGCTAGCTGGCTGAAGTGGCTTTCACAACGCGAAACTTCACCCGTTTAGCTGGGAATGTGAACTTCGTTTAGTGATTCAAACATTTGATTATTGGTTGCACTGGTACATGTAGCTCATCAGGAAGGTGAGGGGCATATATCCTCGCCACCGTCTATATTCACAAGGTTTTCCCGTGGTTTCCCTCAGTAGAACAGGCTGATGCCGAGATGGTTCCTACAATATAAGCCACGTCCCATTATCTGGAACTGGAACAGAAGGGGGGAGGGGCATCTTCAGCATCAAGTCATACAAGTATGGAGGCCTACAGAGTATATCCGGTCACAATTGAGAGAACATGGGGAGTCGAATTACAAAATCAGTTTCTTGGTGATGACTTTTGAATGGTATGAGATATCAACATTTTATTACGAGGGAAACACAGATATTTTTAATACCTTCAAGATTTGAGAGGAAACTAATTAAAATAATATCGCACCTTGTCAACCGTATACACAGAATCACATTTTCCATAGCTGTATACGTTTGACAATTTATGCGATAAAAGTTGAATAGTTTTTACTTATACCATCTTGAAGGTATTACAAATATCTGTAGTTCTTCCATATCAAAGTTTTGATATCTCACACCGTTCAAAAGTTATCACCAAAAAAAGTTATAATTCGATAAATCGACTCTGACTCTTAAGAAAGTTGATGAATTTGAAACTAGCAAAGCGCAAGTACAGTTCGAACTGAAAGTGAGAGAGTCCTTTCCCTACCCACGATAAAAGCAACCCGTGTATTGCACATCGGAATCATCAGGCATCAGGAAAACAGAAAACAAGCAGTGTTCTACTTCTGCTTCGAGCGTCTCATGCCATGCTCCCGACACTTTACCATTGGTGGAGGAGCCGTGAACACGCACATCACTATATTGGGTTTAACGACGCACTGTTATGATAGCGCGGATCTAATGGCGTCGGATGGATGATTAATGAGATGATGGGATGGGATGATGAGATGGAGGTTCTTGGGTAATGGGAAGGATAGTGTATTGTATTTTCTATTCAACTTGTATATTAATAGAATTATTGTAGTATTGTATTTCTTATTCAACTTGTATATTAATAGAATTATTGAAGTAGCGTTATTAAAATTGTGTTGTAATTTACACAATATGTATTCATAACATTGTGTTTAAACTTGAAAAAGGTAATAAATGAATGAATAAAAATAAATAAATGTGAATTGTGGCAGTATTTTCATATAATAGGCCTACTATTATTTCATTTTAATTGATTATTTTTTATTAAAAACAAAACTAGATAACAAATCATTGTTCCCCAAATGTGGCCAACGAAAAAAAAACTAGGATTGCAACGGGGCGGAAAAGCGTTCTGAATATTAAAATGTAGAATGGAATAATGAAACCGAATTTATTATTTCATTTTCTGGAAATATATCATCAATTTCCAGTCACAATATAACAAGCATAAGAAAATAAAAATACCACCATCTTCACACGACCACATAATATAAATATATATAGGCCTATACACACACATATATATATATATATATATATATATATATATAGGGGCCTATATATATATATATATATATATATATATATATATATATATATATATATATATATATATATAGGGCCTATATAAAATAAAAATACCACCATCTCCACACGAACACATAATATAAATATATATATATATATATATATATATACATATATATATATATATACATATATATATATATATATATATATATATATATATATATATATATATATATATATATAAACAGGCCTATGAATATGAGTTCTCAATATTTCGCAGTGCTGTAATGAACGTCCTGCTCTGGTTTCACCCCTATACAAGAGGCTGGCAGCGACTTGACTGTGTTGATCACGCACGCCATAACCAGACGACGTGGAAACATGATCGCCTATTCGTCTTGTAATCAACGAAATTGCTTCCTTATTACGTACTGCTACTCGACGTAGGGACAAAAAGAAACAAGAAATCGATGTTCAGAAAAGTTTCTGGTTGATTGTTTTCCCTCCTGACAACCATACTGCGTACAAATTCTTTAAAAAAAGCTTTAAATCGAAGCCCAAGTTTTTTCGGTATGTTGAATGAAAGTCTTCGCTATGTTGATCAAATGAGCCAAGTCCGGAGTGACGGTGGTTTCGATTAACAACGACCGGCCGTTTGCCGCAACATCCACTAACAGTAGCTAAAGTACGCCCGGTAGCCTATTGCAGGTAACTGAGTTAGCCCCTAGTTACGCCATGCAATCACTCTGTTCGCCCTGCCTGCGGTGAACGCTAAGTGCTGGTTAACCTAATTAGAGAGCCTTTGTCTCGTGACGCAAACAACTCGCGCTCTGACCTGACTTGTGACGTCAGTGGAAAGGTGCTCGTTTTGTGCTGCTACCGTCTTTTAGTTGATCCAATTGCCAACTAGAAGGTTATATGAGTACAAAACGAATTCCGTGCGGCACATTTCAATAATTTCAGATAAACTACACATTTCAAATTTGAGGTGTGTAGAGGGGGGGGGGGGGGGGGGTAAGTTGATGATGCACATTATGATGAGAATATTATATATTTGCTATTTTCAAGTAAAGCCGAGAGAATTATTCAGTAGATTTTTTAATGATTTTTCTACTATCTCTGTATGATAGGCATATATTCTTCAGTGTAGAGACCGAATTTTATAGGCTTTATACTTTGTGAATTGTGAAATGACCAAATCCAGGGACTGTGGAAAATATAGATAATACACGTGTTATATTATATATATATCTATATATATATATATATATATATATATATATATATATATATATATATATATAATATATGTATATATATAAATATATATATAGGCCCTATATATATATATATATATATATATATATATATATATATATATAAATATATATATATATATATATATATATATATATATATATATATATATATATATATATATACATATATTATATATACATATTATTATCAATTTGAATGTCTGAATGGATGTATTACTCCAGTTGTGCCTACCGCTAAATACACCCCCAGATATGAATACCCCTATAAGCCCTAACTATAAATCAAGTATTGATAGCCTCCTCTAATATCGGGCAAGTCTGCTCCTGCGAGAGATGCAAGTGCATATATCATCGCATCAGCAGTCAGATGTAATCTGTGCACTCCCTTGGTCCATCAGCTGAATCATTGATGCTGGGATTAATGCCGCGTAATCCGCTGCAAGGGTTGGTACACTCGCTCGTACCAACAGCACAAACATTTCATTCCTATCGACTCATTACAGAGTCTTTAATTCGTCCACACATTCTAGTGAAGTAAATTAATTTCATTTCAGAATTATTGTTTGTAATTCGTTCACAAAAATAATGTCTCCAACTGTTAACTAATTAAACCATATTTTTTGTTATTATTATTTTACTAAATTTATATTACAGTTTTTCTATTGAAAATATAAATTACTTTTTCATTTTTTTATATCAATTGTGGTCACAGATTTCGCAGTCCTGTGTTGAAGTTGAGGGGGTGCGTGCACGGTGGTTATAAAAATAGAGAAATTCACCTCCACTCATTTTTTTCTATGTTCGAAAACCAGTGAAATTGAATGAAAAGTTCACATCTTCAAGATAATTGTATGCTCTTCAATTAATATGACATTCTATTTCAGTGAATTCAATCAGTTCTAAGATAATACGTCCATGAATAAAAAGAATGTGATGAAATTCATTGACGTATCTCAAAACTGACTGAATTCACAAAAATGAAATGTCATAAACTCATATTAATTAGAGAGCATAAAACTATCTTGGAGATGTGAACTTTTCATTCAATTGCACTGGTTTTTGAAAACGGAATAAAATAGTAAGGATAAATTTCTCGACTTATGTAAGCACCGTGCATGAACTGCCTTCAACTAGTTTTAGCGAAGGTTTCAGTTTGGATTGGTTTAGGATGTTTGCTGGTCATGTTAAAGTTGGTTCAGGTTAGTGTGGATTGGTTGGGTTCAGTACATTGGTTAGATCGGAGTGATTACGATTGGGGTAAATATAACTATTAAATATAGTATTGTATATTAAAAATTGGAAAATGCAATTGTTCCTCGCGCGCCAATCAGCACCCCGATGACTTCGTTGTGATACATTTTTATTTATTGGTCCCAGTTGAATTACAAGTAATATTGGATAAGTCAGCATAATAGAAAGGAGATAAAATACATTGAAGTAAAAAACATATTGATAGGTAAAAGTACATGAAATAAAATAGCAGGTGAGAACATTTTATACGAAATAAGAACGAAGAAAAATAAGATATTGCATGTAGATCTATCAATTAACAGTTCCTGATATTTATAGAAGATGTACGAGAAACGGAAGTTGAATTATTCAGTGGATTAAATCTGAAGAATATATCTTACCATCGCTGCATGAGCGCGATGTGTAAGGCCTGTCCATTATTAAACGTGTTAATTAAAGTGATTAAATAGATGAGCGTTAGCGAAGATTTCCCTCCTATATGGAGCTTTGTCGGTGTTTTTTGTTTGTTTGTAAGCACTGCACAGGTCGCAGGGTTTGACCGATCTACATGCAACTTTTTTGTATACGCAAACTTAACCAACTTAGAACTGTCTAGTTAGTTTAGTATAGTAGTTTGTCCGCGAGTGTACCGCGCGAGGATCCATTACACACCCCCAGGGATGAGGTGTATACAGCGCTGATAGCGTATCGCTGATAGCGTATCGCTGACAGCGTATCGCTGACACACATAGCCGACGACGTGCATTAATTAGATACGGGCTTACAAACCGACTGGAACAGGCAGGGCTGCGAGATCATTCACTCATCAACTTGCATTGGCACTAATGATAACTATACAATTATAATGATAATAATAATAATAATAATAATGATAATTCCAATAATAATAATGATAATAATAATAATAATGATAATTCCAATAATAATAATGATAATAATAATAATCGAACTATGTTTCCAAACAATTGGGTCAGAGGGTGTTGCGACCATGACTAGGGCTAAACCTTTGAAAACCGGCTAGCCACGCCTGGCGTTTCATCTTCTTCCTTCGTTACCACCAGCTTCCTCCACAACTCTCTGTCCTCCCACTGTATGTAACTGATCACCTCCTCCCATCTCCATCCTCTCTCTTGCACGTCCTCTCACCACTTCACTCGTCTTCCTACTCTTCTCTTTACACTTCCCGCTTTTTCAAATTCTCTTCTCGGAATCTTGTCCATGCTCATTCTTTCCATGTGTCCGAACCACCTCAGACGTTATCTCCCAATCTTAAATGTAAGTCTTTCAACTTCTAATGCCTTCCTAATATAGGTATGTGCTTCTCAGCTTGTCTAGTTTTGTTACTCCTTTAACACTTCTAAGGAATTTCATTTCTGTTGCTTGTACCATACTCTCTTCCCTTCTTCCCATGGCCCATGTCACTGCCCCGTACGTTAAAATGGGCACAAAATACGCCTTGTACATTGCAAGTTTGCAGCACGTGGGAACTCCTGGTTCCATAGTAACTATAGTTACTATGGAACCAGGAGTTCCCCACATATATACAATAATCATGATGATAATAATCCTTCTGTTGAACGATTGATTGAAGTAAGCCTTTATATTGTAACATTGTTACATCAATAATATTCATTACATATCAGAACACTGAGACGTGTGGCCGAGTGGTTGATATATTGAACCGTCATTCAGGAGACCGGGGTTCGTTTCCCGCCATGGTCGACCGTTCTGACAGGGGTTTTTCATGGTTTTCCTCTGTCGTTCAGGTCAATAAACTGGGATAGTTCCTTAACAACAAGCCACGACCGATTCCTTCCAACTATCCGGAACACCTAATAAAATAATCTGTCATCTCATTATCTCATATATCATACACCGACGCCAATAGATTGTAGTCATCAGTAGAGTGCGTCGTTGAACCCAATGAATAAAATATCACAACACATCACAATAGACTAAAACAAAAATTATATATATATATATATATATATATATATATATATATATATATATATACATATATATATATACATATATATATATATATATATATATATATATATATATATATATATATATATATATATATATATATATATATATATATATATATATATATATATATATATATATATATATATATTCAATATTATACATATGTGTGAAGAATGATGCGATTCATTTTCATAAAATGCTGTCATAAGATGAACTAAATCCTACAAGAGAGCAATCCGACCCATATTTGTGTTTTACATTACGAAAGGAAAGTTAATCCCCATATAACATAGTTGTTGATGGGATCGTTGGGCATATTTGAAGCTTTTTGAAACAATACACGTATAATTGATTTTGTAATGTCCAAACAAATAAAAAATGATAGTTTGTATAGGTTTTCAAATGTTTCGGATTGGTCTTAATGTGGGACCTTCCCAGAGCCATGTCAATGTAACACATAAACGATCGCATCGACTCACCGTCTGAACATATTGTAGTGTAACTGCTTCTCACCATTCAGAGAAGTGGGCCTATCCATGATCAACATTCACAATATTACATGTTATTTACATGTAACGGTACATGTTACATGTTATGTAACGGTACGCGGTGAGGTAGAAATCGGTGAGACAAATATCGAGTGTTACCGTTACATCCACGTGATATTTCCACCATTGTAATTTTCTATTATCTTTTCTATACTTAGGTTAATTGGGTTATACTTGGGTTAGTTCATCATTCAACCACCGGAAATAGTAGCCTCTGTAAAACACTGGTATTTCCCAAATGGTAAGAAAAAATACAATACAATACAATTATAAAATTTGACTCATCAGCATCGACGACAAATATTGTCTCCATCCCACGATGTATCTGTTAATTTTGTACATAGAAGTGTTGAAGTTTTGTCATTAATATCGCTAAAATCACCCTGGCGGGAAGTATTTGCCCTATGAAGACTGGAGACGCCTCAATATCCTATTTCCAATCTGCTATTCACGAAACAGAAAAGTAAAATTTATAATGAGACATTTAGTAAAGTGATTTCATTGAAAATGAATAATACTATACAGGCCTACAACGTAGACTATACTCTCCCATAAACTCATAATTATGATATGAAAGAGATGCAAGTTAGATTAGTGCCCAGTTATGTACCATGCCGTCAGTCTCTCTCTCTCTCTCTCTCTCTCTCTCTCTCTCTCTCTCTCTCTCTCTCTCTTTCTCTCTCTCCTCTCACAAGCGCGGGGATATCGAGACAAGAAATACTGCATTCACAACAAAGAAATGAAAATATTGAAACCATAAAGATATAAAATCAACAATACAAATGAAGGCTCCACGCAGCAGCCGAGGGAACACGATGAGAACAGCCAGCTCTGAATGTGGGGTCAATCCATCACAAAGCGGCAGTACTCGAGCCCCTATCCCACACAACAATCTTCTCTATTAAAAGGTATATTATTAATAAAAGTAGATTGGTTAATAAAGGTGAATGGGGGGCCCCCCAAAGGGCCAGTACGCTTGGGTGCCCTTTACGTCAGTCTACGTCATATCATGAGTGCGAGGCGATAAGGTCTGTTCGCCCGACAGGCGGGTAACTACACGTAACTAGCCGGGCCTGCTTTCAACCTCCATCACCTGACCCCCCCCCCCCCCCCCCCCCCCCGACAAGAAACTCGCTCAGAGGGAGGCCAACTCGAACATTAGCTGCTAACTTGCCGGGTACTTGAGTTACTGATTTAGACGGCCGGCTTAACTTTCCTAGAATGTTCTGACAGAAGAGAGTTGTTGAGAAGAAATCTTCATTAGTCTGAAATGTGTTCATGTATAATACTGAAGACCCGTTTAACCTGGAGCTGTTTCTTAGTCGTTAAACGTCCTTTGGTAGAATTTGTCGGGGAGAATATATCAACATGGAAAACGCATATCACATGCGTCGAAAGAAGAACGACAATTTGATATGAAAATGTAATGGGAATATAATTAGGCAAATGCAGAATATGCGTTGTAAGATGAGCGAGATATCTATATGAAGAATACTCGAAAACTCTACACACCTAGATCATATGAAATATATATATCATTCGGTTACTATCGAATCTGGGAAGCCGTGAATCTATCACTACCGGGACAACATTTTTCTGCTATTATTAGATTAGCGTTAGTGATATGTTCATAGGCTATATGGGCCCTATATGTTCATATATGAACATGATATAGGCCCCGAATCACAATCATAAAACATAATAAAAGTAAAAATAATTACAATGATATCATTAATAATGGGCTCACATAATATATATATATATATATATATATATATATATATATATATATATATATTATATATATATATATATATATATATATATAATGGGTGGCCTATAATAGTATTGAAATTATTCTATTTTTCAGATCCAATTGTCTCAATGATTCCAATAGTGGGAAAACGAATGAAAACTTGCCAACCTCATGTATAAGACCACTCTGAATTAGTGCTGGTTCTACACTCGATTTATCTCGAAACTAATATCTAAAATCCGACACGTTCAGAGGAACGTGGAATGTTAATAACAGCAACTAAACAATTAGCAGGAACCAAATAAAACTGCGATCGGAGATGGTTCGATCTATCGACAAATCCCCGAAATATCGCTGTTTTAGATATTCATGCATCTTTATAAACTCAACGTTCGCAAACGTTCCATTCACAAAGTGGTTTTTACTAAACATATATTCTGACGTTTAATCTTCTTTGTATAACGTTGAATTGCTCACACAACATCGTCAGAACTGTTTGCTCTCGCACAACTGTACAAATGCACTGCAACATAATATACAAGTGAAGAGAGAGCATGTTTTTATACAAACTGAGTCGTTTAGTTCTGCTTACATTTCATAACCTTCACTCCGCACGTTCCATCATATCCGAGCGTTCGTCTCAGACTAGAAGTATTCATTGGCAGAGTCAATATAACGTTTACTCGCACACCATAGACGTGTTTCGTTCTTGCAGTCAAAATAAATGATTACTTTCCACATTTTTTTACTCGTATATATATATATATATATATATATATATATATATATATATATATATATATATATATATATATATATATATATATATATATATATATATATATATATATATATATATATATATATATATATATATATATATAGGCCTATATGACTTTGCGGTGATTTGCCCTCTTGGAATGAGATGTGGTGGTCCTAAAAAGGACCTGTGGTCTCGACGTTTCGGAAGTAAGTAGGTGTACTTCCATCTTCAGGAGTCGGTCTGGTCTGCTGAACTGGTCTGCTGGACTGCGATCGAATATTTATATATATATATATATATATATATATATATATATATATATATATATATATATGCACATATATATATATATATATATATATAATATATATATATATATATATATATATATATATATATATATATATATATATATATGCATATATATATATATATATATATATATATATATATATATATATATATATATATATATATATATATATATTGATTTGTGTAAGCTTTCACAAGTACCAACATATAATGATTCATATATTCAGATTCTTCTTGCGGGATGATGTTTAATATCACTTAATATTTAACGACGTTTCAAACGAATTACATCGTTCATTTTCAAGTTAAATACTGAATATTAGTTTAATAAAGTGTGCCACTCCGACTGATAGTCAAATAGAACTGACGCATTATTACAACAACAACAACACATTAAGGTATTTAATTATCAATTCTGAGGGTCATACTCCAGATATACAGCACTCATAGGAACAAACACCAGCCCTCGTTAGCTCAGTCAGCTGAGGCACGCTTCAGAAACTGAAGTCACCGTTGGCCGTGGGTTGAAGTCACCGTTGGCCGTGGGTTCGAGTCCCGCATATGGCATGGGATTTTGTAAATGTCCTTTCACCTGTCATATTTTGATAATCATCTGTTCATCCTTACCCCCGTATAACCTAGCTTTTGGTGGGGTCAATAAGCAAACAATAATCAGGAACAAACATAATTACAATAATTACTAGTCTAGGTGTTCCCATTTCCCGATTTCTTCCTAATTGTCGTCCGGCACGATTCTTTCTACTAACCAATCATAAGCCAGTATTCACCTAAACAAAATGGCGGATCACGAAACCGTTTCGGTACTGATAATCAATAACCTCAATAATTCAACTCATCGTCTATAGTTGCCAAACGTATATAAAACAACTGAAAGAACACAAAAGTCGACAATTATATGAGATATAATGTTGAATAGTTTTTACTAGAAATGTTGACGATCTCATATCGTTCGAAAGTTATCAACAAAACAATGATATTTCTGTTGATCAACTCGCATGCTCTTGACTGATGTTGAAGAAAGACAGTGTATTTGGTTTAGGAGTTACAATCAACATTTGCCTGGGATATAATGATGCAGGCGTATTATTCGCGCTGCTTCGTTTCCCCCTCACATCGAGCTGTGGATGGGGGGGGGGGGGGGGGGGGGGGGGTGAACAATAATATTATCATCCAACTATTTAGCAAGTTTAATGTAGATACAAGACGGTTAGTCGGTACTTCGAGAACAAAGAACCAGAGCCCAAACGATAAGATAATCGAGTCCGATTTTACGATATGATATTCTCGATTATCGGAATTATCTAGCCAGGTCGCTGTTTTCCAAACGTTAAACCTTGATTTGTATATATACAAAAGACTTATAGTCACGATGACCGTAGGCCCCCCGTGGTATTCTTTTACCGAAGACAAAGGATTTTGGAATGCAATTTTGAAGTCACAACATACATTAAACATTCCAATACGATCCGGTATTTAGATATTCGATACGATTATCGAATAGGAGAAGAAGTATCGATATATTACGATCAATCACCACGTGATGTTTGCGATAATCGACCCAAGTTCTTACCCCCAGTATAACAATCCTCTATACAATGAATAACATCAACTACCTGGAAACTTTCTCAATTTAAGAATAACAAAATTCCATCACATTAACAAAATCCCCATAATAAACGAGAATTTCATTTAGCTGGGCGGGGAGGGTGAGGGGGTTGGGGGGGGGGGTGGTGCGGTGGTACGGGCTTACACAGATTACAGCATCCCGAGGTCGGGTGTGATATTGACTGGAGCCAGCACGCCGAGGCGCGGGAGGGGCGGGGAGGGGCGGGGAGGTGGCAAGTTTAACGCCGCGGCGGTGGTTGCGTCGTCACCGTTGCCATGGCCACGACACCACCCCACCCCCACGACCACCGCCATTTTTAACGCCCTAGGTTCGATATTCAGGCCCCCGGATTTAATACCGCAACGGGCGAGCGATATTGCGTTTTAGAACACCGTATCCGAGAGTGAGAGAGAGGGAGAGAGAGAGAGGGAGAGAGAGTAAGAGAGAGAGAGAGAGAGAGAGGGAGAGGGAGAGAGAGTGCGAGATGGAGAGAGTGAGAGAGAGAGAGAGAGAGAGAGAGAGAGAGAACGAGAGGGAGAGCGGAAAAGAGAGGAGAAAGAGAGAGAGAGGGGGGAGAGGAAGAGGAAGGGAGAAAAAGGAGAAAGGAGAGAGAGAGAAAGAGAAAAAAGAGGAGAAAAGAGAGAGGAGGGAAGAGACGAGAGGGGAATAGAGAAAAGAGAGAAAGAGAAAGGGAAAGAGAAAAGGAAAAAGAAGAAGGGGAGAGAGAGAGGAAAAGAGAGAAGGAGAAAAGAAAAGGAAAGAGAAAAGGGGAAAAAAGGACGGTCCGGGGGGGAGAGTTTAATGAAGAGAGGAAGAAAAAAAGGGGAAAGAAAGGGGGAAAGAGGGTAAGAAGAAAGGGGAGAAGATCCAGGGCGGGGTTTTAGGGAAGGATTGGGAATGGAACGAAACTGTGCATGCCCCGGGTTCAATTACACGCCCAAATAACAAGGACCCCGCGGAAGGGAAAAAAGCGGGGCAAATATACGAGTTTCTTATAACAAGTTTAAATATTTGTAAATTTTATTTTGAAGGGATTTTATGCATGGAATTGTTAAAAATTGCGGTTTCTCGGTGCTAAATGTCAGCTATCCTCGTCCGATCAAGGCAATCCGATACATCTGTTTCACTCAACATCTCGATACATAGGCCTACTCTCACCTGCCAACAATCCTGCACAGCAATTCCAATAACAACACCACTGCCGGGTCAGTACATCATACATGATGGATTAGACATGGTACTAATCAAAGTTCAGTTCATTTTGAATACACAATTATTAGACGAGCTTTAGAGAGGATTCAATTTGACTCACTGAAAAAAATTGGTGTTCGTTTTTATGTTTTTTTGTCGGTTCTCCACAGGTCAAACGGCTACAGCTATCAACTTCAAACTTTTTTCAATATGGTTCCTCATCTAACTTAGATCTGTATAGTTGTGTGGCATTATCGTGTGGTAACTTTTTTTATGAATTTTTGAAATTTCAAAATACCCATTAAATAACATAGCGGAAAAAGGAAATATTTTCATTTCCAAAAAAATGAATTTGCATATTCAATTAATCCCTGTCCAACCCAAACCCTTTTTAACGTTTTTTTAATCCAAATTTTGGGAAACCTTAACCCCTTAAAATCTCACCCCCGTATTGATCCATCCTTGAAATTTGGGAAATTTTGGGGGAACCCGGATTCTGGACCTTTCAAACTATTTTTGAAATTTTGAAAATTTGGATTTTTGGGTGGAAGGGAACAATTTTAAACAATTGTGGGGGGGGCCCGGTTTTTTAAACTTTTTCGGTTTGGCCCCCTTTTTTTTGGCCCTTTTGGAAAAAATTTTTGGGGGAAAAATTTAAAAGTTTAAATTAAATTTTTCCCTTTCCAAAAACCGAAACCCCCCAAATTTTAAAGAAATCTCAAAAAAAAAATTTTAAATTTTCCTTTTTAAAACCCAAAAGGGGTTTTGGGGGGGCGGGGGGTTTTTACAACCCCCAAAAAAAAAATTTTTTAAAATTGGGGCAGCCATTTTGAAGAAAAAAGATAAAATGTGCTAAATTGGTACCACTCGAAGCAGTTTTTACCCATTTTTACCCATACTATTACTATCCGCTCGTCTAACAACGCATATATGGCGTTTTCCTAGTATACACAATCATTTGATGAAATTGATATCTCATATAGCGTTCAAAAGTCATCACCCACAGAATATTTCGCCATCATCGACTTGCAGATGAGAAACTTTTGGTGGAGGAGCCGAGTATTTTCTCCGGCACGATTTCAACACGAGTAGTTCATGCTAGACTCATTTCAAGATAAGTTTGGTCAGTATATATTGGGCTGGCCAAGGGGTTAACAACTTCTGGAATCCGGTTTACACTTGCCATGAAATCTCCTTGAAATTCCCTGAAATCGATTGGAATCCCTCAAATCTATTGAAATCCCTGAAATATCTAGAAATCCCTGGAATCACTTGAAATCCCTGAAATCTATTGAAATCCTCGAAGTATCTAGAAATCCATGAAATCCCTTGAAATCCCTGGAATATCTTGAAATCCCTGAGATCCCTGAAATCTCTGAAATCTCTGAAATCCCTTGAAATCCCTGAAATCACTTGTAATCCATGAATTCCCTAAAATCCCTAAAATCCCTGAAATCACTTGAAATCCCTATGAAATCTCTTGACACCACGGGAATCACTTGAAATACCGAAAATCTCTTGAAATTCCTGAAATCCCTGAAATCTCTGAAATCTCTTGAAATCCCTGAAATCTCTGAAATCTAAATCCATGAAATGTCTTGAAATGTCTGAAATCTCTTGAAATCTGAAATCAGATGTACACCAAATGTGCGAGCTGTAAACTCCTCGGGGCTGGCTTGGTTAGATAAGGTTGGATTATTCTTTCATCCGACGCCAATAGATCTCACTTATCGCTACAGTGTCGTTACAACCAATGTAAACAAATCAACCAATCAGTCTATCGAATACAATTCTTACTTGCACATTCAGAGTGATATCCCCACCCCAGCCAAGCATTGTTTCGTTCAAATTGAGAACAATATTACATACATTCTTTGATATATCAATTCTCTGAAGATTTATTAATAACAACATAGGTTCTAAATAGCAAGAAGCCTATGGGAGCGTGGTTTATACAGATATAGCCCTACTCGTATAAATGAAATAAATAAAACAACAATATCTTGACGGTACAGCAACTCGAGGGGTTAACAACTCCTGAAATCCGATGTACACTTGCCATGAAATCCCATTGAAATCCCCTTGGAATCCCTGAAATCACTTGAAATCCCCTTGAAATCCGTATGAAATCTCTTGAAATTCCCTGAATTCACTTGAATTCCCATTGAAATCCCATTGAAATCCCTGAAATCACTTGAAATCCCCTTGAAATCCGTATGAAATCTCTTGAAATACCATTGAAATCCCCTTGAAATCCCTGAAATCACTTGAAATCCCCTTGAAATCCGTATGAAATCTCTTGAAATACCCTGAAATCTCTTGAAATCACCTGAAATCACCTGAAATCAGGTGTACACCAAATTTGCGAGTTGTACACCCCTCGCAACAACTTTACACATACACAATAATAAGAGTAGTTTATTGGCAAGGGGGCAATCCCCCCCCCCCCTAAAGGAGGAAACTAATCTGGCTGTGACAAAGCCGTTTGATCGTAGCCGACGCCGATTTGGTCCCGACCACTTGAATACCCGCACAATACGCGCATTCAGCTAATTTGATTAGCGCACAGCCAGCCGGTACCAACACAACACACCTACAGCTGATAGATCTCACCGACCGACACACTCGCTAGGAACAAAAACATGTTGGCAGCATTGCGCCGACAGAGGAAATACGTTCAATTGGAACCAAATAATAATAACTATGGAAATGCATTATATGAGTTGTAAGGTGAGCGAGATATGCATGAGGAATCTATACTCGAAAGCTAAATATACACAGCTTGATTTGGGAAATATTAACTCACTGCCTTCTTTATGCAGCTCCAATCGACGTGCCGTTTGATCTTTCTAATTATCTTATATATAAAAGGCTTGTGTCACATGTTAGAGGATGAACTCCTCCGAAACGGCTCGACCGAGTGTCGTGACATTACTCACGCACATTCGATAGGGCTGGTAGAAGGTCCTAAAGTATACGAGATCTTCCGCCAAGCTTTCTCCTATGAGCAATATCCCAAAAATTGGCACTTCAAGGACAACACCAGTAATGGCGTTGTTCAATGACATTGACGGAGTTACTCAATGTCTGCTGCGCTCGACAACATTGCGGCGCTACACGCTAGATACCGCCTAATCTGCCTTCGGCACCTTTTGGTTCATACGCCACATCTTGATGGCAATGTTGCGTCACTCAGTCATTTCGTGTAGCATTTCTCACAGACCACAGGGGCAATTAAACGTGGCATGTTCTCGCGTGGGCAGACCATCGAACTTATTTGTGTTGGCAAAAGACGGACTGACAAAAAATATCGTCCACTCAATAGCTCTTCGACATTAAAAGTGATTTCCTTTATTTCCGTGGAAAACTTGGCGATCCACGTTTTATTACTTCATTCCACTTCACATTGACTTTCCAAAAGCTCCATCGTTGACCATGTCCATTACGTCCATGAAATACATTGAATTGAGACAATGACATATTGTTATTCATACTCGATTAGTCTTCGAATTTACTGTTGACTTTCTTCATTTCACTCCACTACTTTGCGATAAAACCAACTTTAATTCTGTTCAATTAACGTTCCATTTTTAACACAACAAACGATTCACAGGGCCTTTGTCCGTTACGTTCATGAAATATATTGGGCAAGTTCATGGTTACTGTATTTTGGGTTGAATCGGCCGTCATCGTCGACCCCGCACCAACACACTTACAACACATTCGTTATCTTTACATTAACAACCAACATTCACTACAAATCACTTCGATGGCAGAACAACGTTTGCCGAGTCCGCTAGTAGTTTATAAAACTTTTAGAATCATGACATATAGGTATTATTTATATCGAGTGTACACAGTGGTTACTTTGTGCCGGAACGAACCGGAACGGTGTTCCCATTCCTTTTCTGAAACCGGAACGAGGTTCCGGCTTCTTTTTTGAATATAATTCAAATTTTCTTCAACTTATAAAAACAGAAGTGATAGGCTACACATTATTGAAAATTTGTATGCAATTCGGACCAGTCGTTTTGGAGAAAATAATGCAATACATGTTTTCCATTCATCGAATAGATAGAAATAATAGCAGAAAATGTTGCAGTGATAGATGCACGGCTCCCTAGATTCGTTGGTATCGAATGAAATATATCTTATATGATCAAGGTGTGTAGAGTTTTAGATTATACTTTATATATATCTCGCTCATCGTACAACGCATTTTCTGTGTGCGCCTATAATTTCTCAACTGGAATGTATAATTATCTTCTTCGACACAAAGCCATGATTTATATTCAATTATTAATTGACTTGTCAATCCACCGGAAGAGTCGGACCAACGTCTGCAGTGACGCAGTAAGCCTATTCACTCAAAGACCGAATAACTATTTCAAAAATCACTTCCATATTTTTGACAAGTTCTATAATACAAATATGGTCCCATTATTCACTTTCTGTATGAAATACGAATCTATTTTAGGGGATTTTTATGTCGGACAAAGAAACAAAAGGTACGGTTATTATTAATTATGTTTGCTAAACAACAAATCCTGACAGAAATATGACATGAGCACGTGAGGACACATGCTATTGGTTGACACGCCACATCGTCGTCGACAGGGGGTGGGGTAGGGGTGAGGGGGGGAGAGCCCCCTGGAGTTTCGAGATTCGTTTTATATTTTCACATTTTGTATTACTTACGACGCGTAATCGCTCGGCTGTTTGATATCAAAATGTTTAAAAACATTATTTATATTTTCTATTTCCTTCAATTACTTTTATTGCAATTCTATCGATGCGACAAACAAGTCAAATTACCCCCAAAAAACAGCAAAAAATGATACGAATTCAAGATTGTCCTGTTGGGCAACTGGGCAAGTTTGTTTGATTGTTTTTTGTTTTGTCAACGACCCCACCAACAGCTAGGTTATACGGGGGTACGAATGAGCAGATGATACAATGAAACTATGGAGTAATAACAAGTGAAGTTTACAACAACCCATGCCTTATGCCGGACTCGAACCTACGCCCAACGGAGGCTTAAACTTGCTAAAGCAGTGCCTCAGCTGACTAAGCTAGGGAGAGCGGCTAACAACGATCCACCCCCACACAATACGAGAGTACATATTGTGGTTACTTGAAATGATTTTATTCGAAATTTAAATTCAGATTTCAATGAAATCTCTACGCACATTCAACAACTTATTCGTCCACAAACATGCGTGGAGTGCGTATAGGCACCAGTGGCGAAGCGTGACAATCCGATAGGGGGGACATGAAAGAGTGTAAATTAGTAAAGTTAGATAAGCCTTAGTAATAATAAGCCTTAGTAAAGCCATTAGTGTACACGTGGAGTCAAAATATATATACGAACAAATTTTTCAGACTCTTCATTGGCTTTCGGCTCATTTTTCAGGATGTTGATTGGTTAGGATTAGTAAAATAAAAAAAAAACGCGAAAAAGTGTAGGAATAACTGTGAAGCTAAGAAATACACTTCTCAATAACAGTCATAAAAAATTCACTGAAGGGTTTGGGTTGTTTAGAAATTCAAGAGTTCAATGCAAAGTTTATGTAACTTTTGACTTGAGTGATGGACATTTTCAAAGTGACGAATTGTGTTTCCGATCTTACGTCACATTTCTTCTATTTATTACTCACTTGAAGAATTACATTCCAACCTTCTCGAAATGAAGATTAACTACCCAATATACATGTTAGAACAATAAATAAGTGCGTATGGGCACAATGCCTTCTATTTTCAATGCTGCTTAACGACCCCACCAACAGCTAGGTTAGACGGGTCCTAGTTGCAGTGCGTATAGCACATTGTCTTTTAGTCGCAGTGCGTATAATATCAGTATATTTTCTTCAGTACGCATTTCAATGTAACTTGATCGACCACTGAATGAGACCGCAATTGTACAGTGCCCCCCCCCCCACTCCCCATTGAAACCTCTTATATAATATTCCGCATTTGATTCGTCGCCACCTCAAATGCCTTAGATCTTGCCGTCTCGATTGTTTCGCGCATTAGCACCGGAACCGGAAGCGAAGCGTATGCCCTCTAGCGGCCCGGTGACGTCACCAATCGAGTGGTTGGTGTGGCGAGGTAATAGGATTGTCGGGTATCAAGAGGGGGGGGGGGGGGGGGTAAACCGCGATAAGAAAAACACAATAGGTCTAGTCTTTGAATATTGCTGGGGAGAGAGCCAATTACGTTTAAGATGACGTTATATATATATATATATATATATATATATATATATATATATATATATATATATATATATATATATATATATATATATATATATATATATATATATATTGTTTTGATAAAATATCGAATAAATTCTAATGCTTGTATGGTGCTGGAAAAATGCATCCAAATTTCTTCTATATCCACGAACCAGTGTAATTCAATAAAAAGTATATCAACTCCAAGATAATTGCATGCTCTTCAATTAATACGATATTCTATTTTTGTGAATTCAATCAGTTCATTAATAAAATTCATCACATTCTTGGTGGGTATTCATGGACGTATTATCTTGAAACTGATTGAATTTACCAACATAGAATGTCATATTAAATGAAGATCATGAAATAATCTGGGAGATGCTGAACTTTCTATTCAATCATACTGGTTCATGAACATAGAACTGAACAGATACCTGACCGAAATTGTATTCTATGACATTGAAGAGTACTTCAATCTACAAAACTGAAGTTATGTGAAATTGTAGGTTGTTATTTTATACATTTCATGGCTTTTACACTAGGAAAACGCCATATATGCGTTGTTAGACGAGCGAATAGTAATAGTATGGGTAAAAACTGCTTCGAGTGGTACCAATTTAGCACATTTTATGTTTTTTCTTCCAAATGGATGACCCGATCAAGCTGAAAATTTCCACAAATGTGTATCAAAATGTAATTCAACTTTACGCATGATTTCATTTTTTTGGGAAAATAAAAATATATTTTTTTTTTCCACTGTGTTATTCTAATGGGTATTTTTGAAATTTCTAAAATCCATAAAAAAAAAGTTACCACCCGATAATGCCACAAAACTATACTGATCTAAGTTAGATGAGGAACCATATTGAAAAAAAATATGAAGTTGATAGCTGTAGCCGTTTGACCTGTGGAGAACCGACAAAAAAATATGAAAAAAAAACATAAAAACGAACACCAATTTTTTTCAGTGGGTCAAATTGAATCCTCGCTAAAGCTCGTCTAATAACTAACTAAATAACAAATAGTAGAGATTAATTTCTCTAGCAGCGTGCATGCACCTCATTGCGGTCGAACACGATAAGGTAATAGGATGCCCCGGCAAGTATATATCAGTGGATCCGTTGTTTATCATTTCAATGTTCAATCAAAAAACTAAATACTCCAAAAAACTGTTGCAAATCTAGCCCAATTCAACATGGACATAACTCGATTTGGCGTG